>SNQJ01S0031580.1:0-34953 GCA_010110895.2 Picea sitchensis | reverse complement strand
GGAGCCTCTAATCAGTGCTTGTAATTCTCTTAGTGCTGAACGACTTGGAATTGGAGGATCCAGTCAAGTCCTCTTTCAGCTTCTTGAAGCCCTGAACCAGGAGGATCCTGTTTTCGGATTTTTTCCTCTGCAAACTGCTGCAAGCCTGATGCCCAGAGTTGTTTGTCCACTTTCTCCTAAGTCTTCCACCTGTTCATGTTTAAATCAACCCATTGGCTAAAGTTAGGATTCCAGACCTCCTCTGTCCTTATGAACCAGACTCAGTCCCTGAGTTAGAGTGATACCTCCTAGATTCGTTATCTCCATTTGATCACCCTTCATAAACAAATCGTGACATAAAATTGATGGGCGTTGGGCTCTGCTCCTGCAAGCAATCCAGGAGTGACTTCTAACGCTAACACCCATTACCCTTCTTTTCATGTGGCTTGAATATATTGTCTTGAGGTTGGATCTCCTTGATCTTTCCTTTATTGTGTGAGTTAGGTCCACCTTTACCATTATTCTATTGTAGTGTATTTTCATATCCAAACTCCCACTTATTCCACTACTTAAATTATTGCTCGATTTTGACAACATAACAGTAAGAAACTCCTAGTGAGGATATGTCCAAGAAATCCATCTCTTTTTGGATGTACCTATGTATACCATTGTGGTACTTCATGTAGCATGCCCAACATCCCATTTGAGCCACATTACGACATAAATGAATTAGCATACTTTGATACCATTTAAAAATATGCATGCATGTGACATGCCAATAAATCATGCAAATAATAACATATTTCAAATACCCATGAATGCAATAAATCAAGCAACATAGGAAAAAAAAATCATATAAAACCATTTACACAATAGAATTAACATGGTAAAGAATAATAGGAAACTTGTATGTATATAAAGTAACAAATTGTCTCCACACGAAAGAAATTCCTCCCATCCATAGGCTTGTTGTTCATTTTCTCTCAACAACAAGCCACTCCCGAGCAGAGGCTATGAGTCCACAAGGAGATCTAGCCATCTTAGTTGTCCACTCTCCACATTCAATAACCCAAAACCTAGGTTCTACTCTAACAACAGTTCCAATCCACCAATTCTCTTCCCCACAACTTGCACAACCCAAAGAATGGGATCCCCCTTCACTGCACATAGTCCTTTAGGCTTTCCCACTTCCCTCCAGGGCTCTAATGCACTCAATTGGCTAGGAATATCACAACTAGGGACTTTAGGAACTCTCAACTACTCCAATATTTCTCACAACAACCTTCACAAGGTTCTTGAGCTATTTCCTCAATAGAAAAAAGATCCATAGGAACATATCCCATTATTACATGCACACAAACCTCTTTCTCAGCATAAAACAAAACCAAACAATGGTTGCCTTAAAAAAAACATGGTTGGTGCTCTTCCCAACACTTCACTCCTCTCTTGCTTCCCAAAATCAACATGTGAAAACTTACCTCTTTTCCCCTATGAATTTCTTTTTTTCCCATGCATGTTAACTCTCACTATTCCCAAGGATGCTTGTCTTCAACCCCATGCTCCCAATAACTGTGGGGTGTGACTACTCACACTCACCCTCTTACATGAATTCAATGATTGTGTGTCTAACAATTCAAAGGGGGGATTATATGGCAATGACACATTAACTTAAGATAATACCATGGGTTTCCCCTTCAAGGATCTCCCCTTTATATCCCTCTCTTATGGAATCAGAACCCCCCATCATTATTGTCCCTCTCATATTGCAACCAACGATTATTATTTTATTATTTATTTCCATATACATAATATATAATTCGACCCCTGGCCATATTAATCAATATGGGCTCTTCGTCCAAACATATCAGCTCACCAACCTAAATCACATTTATACAATTACATTATAATTTGTGGGGACTAAAACTATGGATGTTACATCCCCTCCCCCCTATTTTTGCATTATCCTCAGTGCACAACACCCTGCAGGTGTACACATATAATACAATGTCAACCTTTCTAGCCTCCAATCAACATATAGGCTTTCTAGCCTAATATCACACAAGCATTCTAACATAAACATAAATACATAGGCACTCCAGCCCAGAACCATAGATACATAGGCACCCTGGCCCAAAACATATATATACATAGGAACTCTGGCCCAAAACATATATATACTTAGGAATTCTAACCCAAAAACCATAGATACGTAGGCACTGTATCCCAAAATGTGCAAAATGATTTCATAATTCATCATTAGCGCAACATTTTTAAGCAACGGACTCTCATTCTACGTGGCCTACATTGTTTTCCTCTAGCTATGGATGCAATACCTTTCATACTTTTTCAATTCCCAAAACAATTTCAACCGACAAGATCTCATTCCCATCAACCTACAGAACCTAAGGAAGTGTACCCCCTTCTTTGAATTGAAGTCCCTCGGGCTATACCACTTCCCTTCCAAGGCTCCAACACAAAGTCATATAGGAAGTCTCTAAGTTATGGCTCTAGGAAATACAACTGTGATAATGGAATCTCAAAGATTTCAGATAGTTTCAATTTTGCTTCTGAATAATAATCAACCCATCCTTCAACATAATTAACACAATGAATACAATCAATTATTCATATAGTTGTTGCTTTATTTCACAAGCGACCACATCAAGAATTTGACGTGTTTTCCTTTATGACACACCCTTATGATTTCAACAACCATGCCATATGCATTCTTGAGTTATCTCTCCCTTTCCATCCTCGCCCTCTAAGATTAGGCATTCTCTTTGTTGGATTACTTAGAGGGGGGTGAATCAGTAATGAGCAATTATTCCACTTTTAACCACAATATATATTATTTATATTTACCAATAGTGTTTAACAATATATCATCAATGTATCATCTATGAATGCATCCAATAAATATATCATAAGCATGTAAACATAAGAAACATCAAATCAACATCACATCAAGAACACAATACACCATTATTTACGTGGAAACCCAAATGGGAGAAAACCATATAATGCTTTCTTATATATATCAAGAATTCATTCATAGGAAGAACCAACTTCCCAATTCTCTATCTACAACTAGAAGGAGGCTCTAACCCCCTATTATGAGCCTCCAACCTAAAGGAAGCTACAAATACTTGATTATGTGGATCCAACCAGAAGGAGGCTACAACCCCCTAGGTTCTTCGGCTCCAACCGGAATGTGGCTACAACCACCTAGTTCTTAGGCTCCAACCTAAAGGAAGATCCAACTACCTGATTCTCTGGCTCCAACCAGAAGGAAGCTACAACCCCCTTTCCTTGCCTCCCTGAAATATAAATGTAGACCAACTATCATGGACTCTTCCACTGTCACAAACTTTGTCACAACTCTGTCACTGTCTCTGTCTCTGTCACTTCCACTGTTACTATCATTGATACTGCCACTGTCACTGATACTATCACTGTCATTGCCACTGTCATTGATACTCAACCATATCCTCTCACATGGATCATATACCAAAGACACCTCTCAACTATATGTCTAATAAACACATGCCTCAACCAAGCATGATACAACATCACCACATACCATCACAAGGTATGTGTCTCAACCATGTACCAACTTTTACCATGAATCAACCTATACCACAACCTGTACCATTAAGTGCATCAACCATGTACCATAACAAGTGCATCAAATATGTGCCAAAACAAGTGCATCAATCATATATAATAACAAGTGCATCAATCATGTACCAAACCTGTACCATACATCAACTTGTACCATGAACCATGCACCAACCATGTACATGTACCATATACTATACCATTTTCCAACCATGCAGATCAACCATGCAGATCAACCATGTACATCAACCATGCACATCAATCCCTGTATCTTATACCATACCATGAAATGTATCTCATATACCATATCAAGCATCAAACATGTACTATACCACGTACCATAAGATATGTTGAACAAGTAATACCAAGAGTGTATCTCAACCAAGTACCATCACCACCAAGAGATGTCTCCTATTCATGTACTACCATATGCCAAGTGTATATCTCAATAATGTATCAATATTAATGGTATACCACTAACACAACAACCATACACCTTGTACCAATAAACCAAGAAGTGTACCAACAATGTATCTCACCCAACATGTACCATATACCATGAAATTCCTCTAGTCATATGCCTCAAGGATGCTTCTCAATATCACAAAGATGTAGTCTCATAACACAATATGACAAGCCTCAAGTATATGCCAATACCAAAAATGTGTGCCTCTAACAATGAACCATAACAACCATATACTAAGTACCAAGAGTGTGTCTCAAGCATGTAACTATATTACTTCAACCATGTACCATCAAGGGCCTCCAAGACATACCTTAATCATGTGCCATATCATCCAAGATTCAAGCCTCAAACAAATACATAAATGACATACCTTTACTCATGAGAACATGTAGAATGTTGACCTGGGAACTTGCTTCAGACTTCAAGGACCTGGTACTAACATCCACTCAAGTTTTTCATGAGTTTTTCAAATGTACGCTACCTCTTCATGTACATTCCACGTACATACGCTACTTGTTCCACTTTCATCCCGCGTATGTATGCTACTTGTTATATTGTTAGCCATGTACGCCTCAGAAACTAGGGTTTTTTCAAGTTTTGCAACTCTGAAACTTTCGGCCCTTCAGACTTTTCGCCGCCTCAAACTTGAACTTGATACGTCATATTCAACCTCAAATTCACTAGTAGACTTTCCAATAGAAACATAAACCATTACCAAATTACTATACCATAATAATCACTAAACCATTCATTAAACCATAACAATTCACCAGATAGATGTTCAATATAAGTGTATGTGAATGTACTAATGAATGAATCCATGAAGTGTATTTATACAAGTGATAGGTAACTCCCCTCCTTACTTTAGGGATTCTAGGGTTTTGTTGTTACAACAACTTTACCCCTTTATTAACCAACTAGGGGTTTCTTGACCACTCTTTGGGGCTTCCAACTTCGCAAGACCATATCTCCCTAACCATGAGGAAATATGTGGCGTTCCACATATCACCATAAATGAAACAATAGGTACTATCCATCTATGAGTGTCTTACCTTAATTTACTCAATCCTTCAAGTCCATATTCATCATTTAACGTTTCTACCAGAATCCTTCAAATGTCTTCGACACAACTCACCATTACTCTCGACCATACAAATAATAATACTATCCAATGATCTCGTCCACATCATTTTCCACATCAGTTGAAATCTCCAAGGGTTGACATCACTATCCATGGTCACTCTCCAAGGGTTGACATCAATGACAACCAACTATCCAAACCATTTGTCCATCAATCTAAACCAACTGTCCAACACCCTTCACTGCTACATAGTCCCTCAGGTGATCCATCATTTTCCAAGGTGTTCTTGTGCAAGGGGAGTGCCAAATCACTACCAAAATTTCACTGGAAATTTGTAACCTATGAAAATCATAGGGTTCTAGTGTCATAATAGTAGCCTTCTTCTCGAGCTTTCAATTTCAATTACCATCATCTCATATGTATCACACATATACAATAATTGTGAGATATCATCACAACAATTATTAATTTTCAAATTTGTTTCATATAGAAAAAAACGTTTCCTGAGCACAATATTTTTTCTCAAAACATTTCGCTATTGCATTAGCATGCATCGACCTTCGTTATAGTCTTACCCCATTACCATATCCAAGACCATTTTTCCTGCAATTTTCTCAATTTTTATTCAGCCAAAACAATTGTCATTATTCATGCACATTATCATCTCAATGTAACATTTGCAATCGGTCCATGAAGTGATTTTAGAATTTTATCTTACCAATAATTCAATCATTTCCAATCATTATACATATCAAGTAGAATGAAATTATTATACATTATATGTACACTATTGACATACTCACTTTTACATAATGCAATAAAAAATTACTAATAAATAAAACCAATGTGTCAATACTCACACAATGCATCATTTCATCGAATTTGTATTAACACATATCCATGTCATGTATTCCACCATGGTGAGTTGGAAGGTCTAGCCAACATCTCCACACATGATCCAAAATTTTCTCCATTTATCTGTTCAATTATTTGGATACCTTCTTGTCCAACCCATACCCAACACTAGGAATATAATTCCATAGTGTTATTCAGTATCGACAATGAGGTTGCAGTCCAAACATCAATTATACAGGGGACTGCCATTAAGAACTTATATGGTGCAATAGGCCTACCATATCTAACCACAACATGGCATCACACGTGTCTATCTCTATTGGCATTCATTGTTATAGAAGGAAAATATATCCTGACTTGATTCGGTTATGATCTCATAACCAACATATCATAATATACAATTAAATTTGATATAATTTCATTTAGGCACTAAATAAATTTTCAACTTCAAGGCCCTCTTCATTTTCATCAATTTCAAATATTGAAAATTTTAGCTCATGGAATTCTTACCTCAATTCCCTTCAAAATTATGTATCATAAGCAACAAAATGCATACCTAGATAGATTTTATAAAATTACTTGATGCTACCTGATCAACTGGTATTTTGTAGAAGCTCACATACTTCCTTTATCAACCTCTTTATCAACATATTACATCCTCATTTTCTTCATATGGATGACCTTCATATACGACAACATCATAATCAACATCATTCTCAGCCATGCTATAAACTTTTTTGTAGATACATAATCCATCATTAGTCTTATTCAATTGTCATGAAAGCATTATTTCACACATAACAACATACTACTCTCAGGCTACAATCATGTCCAGGCATGTTCTCCTACATAAATGCACATCAATGTGCATTAAGAATTCAATTTCATCATGCCCACTTCATGCACATGCATTCTAGTTTTATTGTATGCATCATGCATCACTTATATCATGCACTCCACCGCATATTTATTTGATCTTTATTATTTTTATTATTTTTATAGATGTTTGTCCTTAAATTCCTGTAGATTCCCACAACCCTATGCTCTGTCATTCTGCTCATTTGTGCACCATTGTCTTCTGATTGGGACATTTTATAACCAAGTCTCAATTGGATATCTACACTTCTATCCAATATTCCTTATTGGCCACTACTTCCACTTGGGTGATCATGTTCCAATCTTACATTGTTGGAACCTTCCAACACATTGGAACGATGTAATTCATATCATTCCATCTTATAGCATTGTATTATTTTCTAGCCAACTTAACCATTAACGTCATGACATCATTTTCCATTATCTCTAGCTTCCCATTGGCCTTCTCAAAAAAAATTGAACACTTTTCTTTACTCGATAGAGTAACTTCCTATGAAGCCCTATATTGTCCGCTCAGAACCAATATACTCCCATTGGAATGATATATTTCTCTATTGGAACTTTCTTTTGACAAGATAACGGGAGTGTTTATGGGGTAGGATATCATGGATTTGCTAGCATCAGACTTCGAGATCCTCCACCAGCTGAAAGGAGTGTTCAAGCACCTTTCTCAACCTCTTACGAGACATATACCAACCTTGATGAGATTGTCTGAAATATGAATAAAATCGACTATCCTATGGGAAAGTCATGACATTACATGTTCCAATTGTTCAATATTCCCACAAGTAGGCAAGGTGTGGCTAGTGGTTCTCGGCGTACCCAGTAAAAAGGCATCCAAAGAATGTTTTTGTCATAATTTTTGCTAGTTGTTAACATTTTGAAGAACTGGGAATAACAGTATTTTGAAATCAGGGGACCCCAAGTGATATCAAGAAACATTTTGAAAGAAAAGTGAGGAAGTTAAAAGGAAAGAAGGAGCTCATTTGTAGGGTTGGAGTTTTGGGGAATTGAAGAGTATCTTATACCCAAGATGTAATGTCAAATGCCCCCTCGGACACAGACTAATTTCATGGCTGCAAGTTGCAAAAGATTCATCCCCTATGTTATGATTTAGTTTGTGCTCCTTTTTTTGTGTATGTGCTCTTGTAAAAGCCATCCCTCTCATTTCATGGCTTCTTGTATCAAAACCCCATTAATAAAAGCTCACGCAACAAGTTTTATGACATGTACAGTGTGACTGTGTTGTTTAGCTTATGATGTTGAAGTTATTTTCTATAAATGTATGACCACTTCATGTCATTTTTTCATGTGTTTAATGATGTGCAGAGGGTACATCCATGGATTTAAGTATATGCAAATGTTCACTATTTAATGCATATTTCAATGATTTGATTTATTTGTAAAAACTGATAAATTATTAATTGTTCAACACGTTATTATGTTCATATGTTGTGAGATTCACCTTAAAGTTTCCTCACATGTCTATCTTGTGTTTCTTCCAAAATACCCCCTTCTCAAACTTAAATCAAATTGTCTAAATCACTCGTGGATGCATGCCTCTTCATGTTGAATTTTTTGATATTGTTTCTAATATTGCTTAAGGGATGAGAGTTTTATAGGAGAGAGAGAGAGCGAGAGAGAAACTTCCCAAATTTTTGCATAATTTCTATTGTAAATCAATATGGTTTTAAGATCCACTATGGATCTTAGCCCCTGGGGTGCCTCGACATAGTTCCATTACAGGTTGGAACATCTCAAGGGATAACAAACACAATCCTCTATGCATCTTTACTTGGGCTTTAATTACTCTCATTATTGATCTAAAACTTGATCAACAATCCAAATTCTTGTAGGTTGATAAGGCCCTCCCCCGGTAGGGTGCACCTTTCAAACCCATGCCAATAAGACATCACTACATGTCCTCATCACCAAAAGCCAATGTCTCTCTGCAACCACACTTTCCAAGGGACTCCACTCTATCCCAACTCTATAACAAAGAGTCTCAACAGTGATATGTTATGGCACCACCACCCCATGAAACACTTTCCATGGTTCGTGCCCTAGATAAAAGGTCTCAAGCTCTGGTAATGGCTCTATAATCGAGTCATTCCATAAACCATTTACCCATTAACATGTACCATAACATAGCCAAACTCCAAAAAAATCAAGGAAATTCAACATACATGCATAATGCATCTAATGAATGAGTTTAATGGATATATACATGTAGGGAATGTCCATTCCATGGCACATGAGTCCCAAATGAATAATTACTCATTCATTCCCACATAGCATGCATTCGTATTCACTACATAATAGAAAATAACAATGAATCATACTCATTTTTCTTGGGCATAAACATAACATGAATACTTATCTATCATTGGAATGTGTCCATGAAACTAGTTGCAAACGAGCAACGCTCCACCCAACGATAAGTATTCAATGAGAATACCACCCCCATGTTGGGCTATGAAGCCACCAAGGAAAAGGAACATGGTTTCTAGGTTATTTCTTTCCCAATCCAACCTATCTACACCCATGATCAACAAATAATTCCTATCAGTTCACCCCAGACAACTATTCTAAATCTCAGACTAGCCATGGGACTCTCTATCTCTTCCCATGTTAAATTTAGAGTTGTTATTAAGTTATTTTCAATTTACTAGACAATAATAGCATAAGAAGGATCATTGAAAGATACACAATAACAAGGTACACAACATTTTATCCTGGGAAACCCTCGTGGGGGAGAAAACCCAGCAAAACTTCCTTAATATAGATTTCCAATACAATTCCAAGATAATAAACCAAACACAAGAGAATATCCAACACTGATCAATGTGCCTCTCTCTTCCTTCTTCTGGCAACTGGCAACTGCATCTTCCTTCAAACTTGTGCACTAGATGAGTGACTTGAGTGAGTGAGCTAATGAGGTTCTTTCCACTCTTATTTATACTAGCTGGGAGGCACTAGGGTGGTGTCTCTTCATCGAGAAGGGTTGACTTCTTCACTTACTGACTAAAGCCACTTTAATTAGGCATGGGTTCGACTTCTTAATTAGCAGCATATAATTAGGGTTTGACCAATCCAAAAAATGGGATTTGGTCTTATACAAAGCCCGATATGATCAATCCACAAAAGGGGATTGATCTATAAGATAATAGCTCAATAATAAATAGAATATTATTTGCAGTTACAATATTTCAACACTCCCCCTTAACAAGAAGGGTATTCTACAACATCATCAGGAGAGAGAGAGAGGGAAACAACGTCAACAACATCTGGAACATTGAATGGCATATCTATAAATCATCGGAAGTTTTTCTCATCATTAATAACATCACCATTCACAACTTGGAGCTAGAGTATTATCATCATCATCATTCATAGCATGGAGCTGGAATGGAATCATCATCATTGTTCATAGTATGAAGCTGGAACAACATCATCATCATCGTTCACAACATGAAGTTGGAACCTGAAACATCAACATCAGTTAGCATAAAAGCTATAACAACAACATCAACAACATCATCATCAACAGCACGAGGCTGGAGAAAAAACATCATCACAACACGAGCTTGGAGCAACAACATCATCATCATCATGGGGCAACAGAATGAGGAAGGTGTATCAACAACATTTTGTGGTACTCTGACAGTCCCTATGGATCTTCCCAAGAATCATAAGATTTTGTATGATATAAAATCCTAACGGATCTACCACGTGGTACTCTGACAGATTGTCCTTACCAGACCTTCGGGATATGCCCAGGAATAATAAGATTCCCTAGGATTATAAAAATCCTAATGGAGCTACCAAACTGACCATAGATAGCATATACATGCACAGGTACTCTGACAGACCATCCTTACTGGACCTTCAGGATCTATCTAGGGATGATCAGTCCCCTAGGATATAAAATCCTAACTGAGCTACCCGTTGTTGGTCAGGATACCATAGTATCATCAACATCACTCCCCATTTTGAGGGAGGTCCTTTTGAACTATACCAAGCGTGTCTCGAAAGTGCTCAAACTTTACACGAGACAGAGGCTTGGTCAACACATATGCAAGTTGCTCATTTGTGCCAACATATTGGAGCTTTATGGCTCCCCTTTGCACCATTTCAGAAATGTAGTGATATCGGATTTCTATGTGCTTCGACTTGTCATGGAACACGAGGTTCTCTATCATCTTTATGAAACTCTGGTTGTCACATAAAATCACAGTTGCTTCCATCTCCAGATCAAATAGACATGTCAACAACTTCCGAAGCCATATGAATTCACAACTGGAGGAACATGCAGCAATGTATTATGTTTCTATTGTGCTGAGAGCAATATTGGATTGCTTCCTACTCTGCCATGAAGTCATGGCTGACCTTGGACTGAAACAACATCCTGAAGTGCTATTTCTGTCAAAAACACTTCCAACCCAATCTGAACCAGTATAATCAATCAGTTTGAAGTCATGATCTCCATTATAGCAGAGACCAAAGTCCAACGTGCCCTTAAGGTATCTTATCACATGTTTTGCAGCAACAAGGTGAACATGGCTGGGCTCTACCAGATATTGAATCAAGGTGTTCACAACAAAACATATATCTGGCCTAGTATTCGCCAAATACATCAATGATCCAATGATCTGTCTGTACAGTGTAGCATCAACCAATTCTGACGAAGTATCAACCGGGAGCTTCAACTTTGTTTCCATGGGTGTGTTCATGGATTTACACTCCAACATATCAAAAAGTATCTCAAATGCATACTTCCCTTGGTTAAGTTAGATGTTCTCTAGGCTCTGCCAAACCTCGAGACCTAAGAAATAGTGCATTAGGCCTATGTCCTTCATTTTAAATTATGCAGCGAGCTTCTTCTTACAATCAGTGATGAGATTTTCTTCTCCAGATAAGAATAAGGCATCCACATACATCAGCAATATAACTAGCTAATCATTCATAACCTTGAAGTAAAGGTTAGAATCATCTTTACTCTTGGTAAATCCCAAGCTCGTCAGGAAACTGTCAATTCTTCCATACCAAGTTCTAGGAGCTTGCTTTAATCCGTACAGAGTCTTCTTCAACTTGCAGAAATGAGTCTTACTGTCTTCAAATTCAAACCCTTGAGGTTGTTCTATATACACTTATTCTTCAATAACACTATTTAATAAGGTTGTTTTCACATCCATCTGGTGTAACTTCCACTTCATCTTTACTGCAAGAGTAATTATGGTTCTGATAGAAGTGTATCTGGCTACAGGAGAAAATGTCTCTTCATAATCAATGCATTTCTTTTGAGAAAAGCCACGAGCTACAAACCTTGCTTTATATTTTTCAATACTTCCATCAACAGGATGTTTTATCTTGTATAACCATTTGGAAGATACCACATCTTTGTTCTTCGGTCTGGGAACTATTTCCCATGCATCATTCTTTATAATGGATTGGTATTTTTCTATCCGCCCATTCTTTCTTCTGAATGGCTTCTTCAAAGCAAGTAGGCTCCTTCTCTATGAGATCACACATCAAAGTCATATAATTGGAGAATGTCTTAGGTTTCTTGACTTGTCTTATGGTTCCTTCTGGGGCACCATACTTCTCTCCATCTTGAATAAGTTCCCTCGTCCAAGCTGGATTTCTCTTGTGAGAGATCGTCCTCTGGGGAGGTTCTTGAGATTCTATCATATCATGATCTTCTTGAATCTCATCATCAGGAGAAACTCTGACTTCCCTCAATGGTTCTACAACTCTGGGAGCTACAAGTTCTTCTTCATATACTTCTTCAAGCTGGCATCTCCTTGATTTCTTGAGTGTTGCATCTTCATCAAAGATTACATCTTTGTTGATCTCAATGTGATGGTAACCTGGTATATAAATTTTGAAGGCCTTTGAGACCTCACAGTATCCACCAAATATTCCCTTCTTTCCTGAAGGGTCCAACTTGATTCCATTCTCTTTCAGAGTGTGTACAAACACTGGATAGCCAAATATCTTGAGATGGATTACTTCTGGCTTCTTTCTAGAGAACATTTCTTCGGGGGTTTTGAACCCAAGTTCACTATGGGATAATTTGTTTTGTACATACATTGTTGTTCTTGTTGCTTCTTCCCATAAGTGCATTGGAATATCTTGATCGTGGATCATAGTCTTCACTGCTTCCATTATAGTTATGTTCTTTCTTTCTGCTACACCATTTTGTTGAGGATTGTAGGGAGTGGTGAGCTCCCTTTTAATCATTCCATATCTACAAAAGCTTACAAACTCTTTTGAGGTGTATTCTCCTCCATTATCTGACCTGAGTATCTTGATTTTTCTTTCAGAGAGATTCTATATCAAGGCTTTGAATTCCTTGAATTTTCCAAACACTTCATCTTTTGACTTCAAGAAGTAAACCCAAGTCTTGCGAGAATAGTCATCAATAAATTATACATAGTATGCATACTCACTAAGAGAGGTTGATGGCATTGGGCCACTAAGAGTGGATGAGCTCCAAGACTCCTGCTTTACTGTCGCTCTTCGGGAAAGGATTCTTTATGTTCTTTCCTTGTGCACATCCCTTGCACACACCTACATGATCAACCTTGAAATCTGGTAGACCTGTAACTGCTTTTCTCACATATGGTAAAGATTTGTAATTGATGTGAGCTAGTATGCTATGCCAAAGTTCACATGGACTCTCAGTGGAGTGAGTCAAAGTTGCATCTAGGTGACCTTTTAACTTATACGAGCCACCTTCTTTTGTTCCAATAACAATTGCATATTCTATGGTTTTTCCTTTAGGCCACATAAGGACTTCACCATCTATGAATGCAACCCTGAAACCTTTCTTATCTAAAGCTTAGATAGAAAGCAAATTCTTTGTCAAACCTGGTACATACAGTACATCCTTCATCTTCATTAAGGTTCCTGAATCAAGTTTGTAGGTGGACTCTCCCACTCCTTTGATAGGGTATTGGTAATCATCTCCAAGTGTAACTTTCTGGGGAAAGTTATTTTCTGTAAGGATAGAGAGAATGTCTCTTTGACCTATCATGTGCTTAGAAGCACAACTATCTATGAGCCAAGTATCCTCTCCAGGTGACATTGATCCTGAGAGGGCAGAGAATAAAACATAGTCTTCAATCTTTTATTTAATCATCTTTGTGGGTGGCTCATCATCTTCCACTGCATGGGCATGGTGTCTTTTGTTATTTCTCTTCTTGTATTCTTCTCTTCTAGCTGGACAATTCTTAGCAATATGTCTCATCTTGTCACAATGGTAACATTGATAAGAGGAGAAATCATTTTCTCTTCTTTGACCTTTCTGAAACTTCTGGAATCTCCTCAGAGGGTGAGATTCTTTGTGGGTGGGTCTCCTTCTTGAAGTGAGACCTTCTCTTTCCTCCTTTAGTATGAGCATCTAAGGCTTGGTCTTCATCCCTTAACAATACTGCTTCTCGGTTAGCTACTCTTGCTTCTCCTTGAACACGTTCTTCCCAAACACTGTCAAATTGTAGTTTCTCCTTTCTGGCACAGATAGTTTGGATGAATGCATCCCAAGGTCTTGTGAGACCATTACGAGTTGTCATTATGAGTTCATCTTCATCTAGGTTTTCTCCAATTGCTTCTAGTTGTTCCTTGAATTGAGAAACCCTAGAGAAGTAGTCATGAATGGTTTCTCCTTTCTGCATCTTTGTATTTTTTAGTTAGGTTCTCAAGTTCATCTTCCAATTAATGTTTCTTCCTTCATACATTCTGGTTAGGGAATCAAACATTTCTTTTGGAGTATTCTTAGAAGACACTTGAGGGATCAAGTGGTCTTTAATAGAGTATGCAATGATTATTTTGGCCCTAACCATATATTTATGGTACTTTGCTTTAGTTGTAGCATCTACGGGTTTTGGTACATTTTCCTTGATGAATTTGGCAAGGTCATTCTCTTCAAGAATGAAAATGAGTGAAATCCTATAATTCTAGGCACATAAGTTATCTACACCTTCTAACTTGTCAACAAGCTTGGTGCTTGCAGACATCTTTACCTAGAGCTAGGAAAATGACCAAAAAATAAAAGTGCTCAGAAATTAAATATGAACTTACCAGAAGGTGCGCTTGGCTAATAAAGCGACTAGCCTGGTGCAGTCTGTTTTCTAAAAATCCAAATTTTACCCCTTGAAACTGGGCCTGCGCAAATCTGGACTTGTACTTCTTGTACTAGTTCTGGTTTCCTGGTTCTCTGGTTTTCTGGTACCAATGAAAACTAGGGTTTCACTTTCCAAAGGCTCTAGCCACTGAAAAGGTGTGCTCAAGCTGCCAATGAGTCCACTAGGCTAGGGTGCACTTCTAAATAGTTTTTAGATTGAAATTCTCTTCCAACAAAAAGCCCTAATTTTCTTGTATGGCAACAGTAACGTTTTTGATAACCCAATGAAAGTTGCTCTATTCAGTAAAGCTCTGATACGATGTTAAATTTAAAGCTACTGTTAAGTTTTTTTCAATTTACTAGACAATAATAACATAAGAAGGATCACTGAAAGATACACAATCACAAGGTAAACAACATTTTATCCTAGGAAACCCTCATGGGGGAGAAAACCCAACAAAAACTTCCTTAATATAGATTGTCAATACAATGCCAAGATAATAACCAAACATAAGAGAATATTCAACACTGAGCAATACACCTCTCTCTTCCTTCTTCCGACAACTGGCAACTGCAGCTTCCTTCAAACTTACACACTAGATGAGTGACTTGAGTGAGTGAGCTAATGAGGCACCTTCCACTCTTATTTATACTCACTGGCAGGCAATAGGGTGGTCTCTTCATCAAGTAGGACCGACTTCTTCACTTAATGGCTAAAGCCACTTTAATTAGGACTGAGAGTCGACTTCTTAATTAGCAGCATATAATTAGGGTTTGACCAATCCACAATAGGGGATTTGGTCTTATACAAAGCCCGACATGATCAATCCACAAAAGGGGATTGATCTATAAGATAATAGCTCAATAATAAGTTTAATATTCTTTGTAGTTACAATATTCCAACAACCCACACGACACCAGGGAAAATATACCTCTTTCTCTAGTCCACAGCCCCTCGAATATAGATGGAGGCCTTCCTTTCTCTACTACATAGCCACTCACGAATCCTCCTCCTTACCAACATTCTAATGTGTGCAAAAGGAGTCTACGTTATCTACCATCTAGGTTTTGCTTGTAGGAGTCTAACTTGGCTTCCCAAGCATCCATCAAGTAGAATTACACAAGGTCTCATGGTTTTCTACCCTACCAAACCTCTATGCCCTCTTACGTCCTTCTAAATGCACCTAAGGTCTTTGCACTTTCTCTTCACAGTGCACTCTCTTGTCCAATATCCCTGCCCATGGGATTCACTAGTTCACAAACTAGAGTTATGCTCTATAATGCATAATACATGACAACCTTTTGTTGACAAGCAAGTGTCTATTCCATAGTCTGATGGCTTCCACGTGTATTTTAGCATGAATACATTTCTTATCAACAACCTTGCACCAACAAGACTATGCTAAACCCCCTCATACACTGACTAGTCTATGCTCTAGCATGACAACATAATGGCTCATAATAAGAATGCTCCTCACACATGGACTCCAAAGTAATGAGGAGGTCAAGGAAACTAGGAATAACATTTCTTCTAACATGAGAAGACATTGGACTCTTACACATGTACTTAGCCCTTACACCAATAATTGCATGATAAGACCTTTCCCCACCAAACTCGTATATGCATTCAATGATTGGTTTAATGAGTCAATGGAGGTAGATGACTCTATTTAAGGCACACAGATGAGATCTAACGTTGACAATTGGTAATGTAGGATTTACTTACCCTTTGGCCCCCTTTCCTCTTCCCTATAGTGTAATCATAGCCCCTCCCATTGGCATGCTCTCCGCAATCAATTTGGACCATTATATATTATATTTCAACCTTAATATTTTCATATTTTACATCTACCATGACAACTCTATCACATGGCTCATAAGTGCATATTTACATTATATATGCCTACTCATTCACTAATAATCAGGCCTTGGCCTTCAACTCCACACTAGGAATCCATACTAACATATTTAGAATGCATTTTCACATTATCACATGGGATCATTATATCTCAGCCCATGTGGCTTGACTTCCATCACATAATCCTCACATTTACAACTTACACATAGTTTGGTTCAATTCATTCTAAAGGTCAGAACTAGGGACATAAGAACTATCAAATTTCGAGGTCAAACCCTTGGGCTAGTTGTCTCTATTGCATGTCTCATTCAACATCCCTCCCAAGTTAGACATTGTATTCAACATCGATGGATTTATACTCAACAATCCACAAAATGCTAAAAAATGCTAGAAAGTGCTCAAAGGTTTCCCAACAAAGTTTTCCTTAGAAATTTAAGAAAAATAATA
Source organism: Picea sitchensis (assembly GCA_010110895.2). Classification (NCBI taxonomy): domain Eukaryota; kingdom Viridiplantae; phylum Streptophyta; class Pinopsida; order Pinales; family Pinaceae; genus Picea; species Picea sitchensis. Next base: position 17,648 of record SNQJ01S0031580.1, on the reverse strand, counting down.
ATATAATACAAATAACATATAAAAATTATAAAAAAATTCTTATAAAGAAAATTAGAAAGAATAACATATTGACTAATACATGTTAAACACATACCACAAGATAAATAACAAAGGTTCATAACAAACTTTGCAAGCTAACAATGAAATAAAAATATAAATATAAAGATAAAATATAGATTCAAAAATAAGAGAGCAAATGATTCTGAAAAAAAAATTGATACATTATAAATAAAATATTTTGGAAAAATATGACCAAATATAAAGATAGAATATAGATTAAGAATTAAACACATACCACAAGATAAATAACAAAGGTTCATAACAAACTTTGCAAGCTAACAATGAAATAAAAATATAAATATAAAAATAGAATATAGATTCAAAAATAAGAGAGCAAATGATTCTGAAAAAAATTTGATACATTAAAGATAAAATATTTTGGAAAAATATGACCAAATATAAAAATAGAATATAGATTAAGAATAAGGAAACATTTAAATATAAAAATTTCATACATGAACTGATTGAAAAAGTACAAGTATAATAAAAAACTAAGTATAATAAAAAACTAAATTAGAAAAAAGTTTCAATCCTAAATAATAACAGATTCATATTTTACATTAAAAAAAAAAAATAATGAAGCTTATATTAATAACTATAAATTATATGAAAAAATAAATAAAATAAACAATATATTTTCAAATAAATTTCTCTTTGCTTTAAAAAGCTTTATGTAAGAGTGTTTATTGTTATTCTTTTTTAAATTTTGGTGGCACAGCTTAATATATGATTCCAATAAATATGATAATTTTTCTTTACTTAGAAAAGTTTTAAGCAAAGGTGACCTTTGTCTCCCTTTCTCTAAATTTATATAACAAAACTCTTTCCCTTTAAATTTATATAACAAAACTCTTTTTATAATTAATAATAGTGTTGCTTGCTCCAATAAACAAACGTAATGCTATTAAAACTACCAAATTATTTTAACTACCATAATCACATATCAACATCTTATAAACATTACAACATAGTATTATTAAAACTATCAAAATATTTTAACTACAATAATCACATATCAAACATCTTATAAACAATATTCCTTTGATGAACAAGGATATATTAAAAGAAATTGAAGTTCAAACTTTTAATGAAAAGTACAATGCTCATGAAAGATAAATTGAATCAAATCTAAACTCATAGTATAGGTGCTTTGCATGTCAATTTTCCAAACTAATTTGCTTGGAAAATTAATGGCCATTCAAAAAAAACTCAAATAAACTTCAATCGTAATTCAAAACATTAAAAATATTAATAAAAAGTTTCAATATTTAATTTTTTTTAAATATAAAACCAATTAAATATATTAACACATTCAACAATAATTTATCTAACTAAGAAGAAATACCTTAAAATTAAACATAAAAATGAATCACCATTATAAAATCTGTAACAGTCATTAAGAGTAACAGTTATTAAGATATATTAACACATTCAACAATAATTTATTTAACTAAGAAGAAATACCTTAAAATTAAACATAAAAATGAATCACCATCATAAAATCTGTAAGTCATTAAGAATAACAGTCATTAAGAGCTAAGACACTAACAAAACTGTGGGCCTTATGGTCTCACCATTATAAAATCTGTAACAGTCATTAAGAGCTAAGACACTAACAAAACTGTGGGCCTTATGGTCAAGCTCTTTATCCCCAATTTTTAGCAAACCAAGGGCAGAAAAGGTATAGGAAAATAGTGCAGAAAGAAATTAGGAAAGAACTCCTGAAAGATTAAATGGAGATACAGAATTCAGCACCATGAAAAATGTCTTTAAACACTACAAGTCTATTTTCAAAGACAATCAATAAGAAACAGAAGCAACTATTATAATAACGATAAAACGAATTGGATAAACACTCGACTTTTCTGAGTTGGCTGATGAATGAATCCCAGAAAAGTGAGTTTTGAGACTACATTGAGAGTAACTCCTTTTCTAGGAAGGTTATTTTGGACTTGGACTTCAAGAGGCGTAAGCCGGAAAAAATAGACATGGTATTTACAATGAAAGGGTACAATGAAAGGGCATAAGATATTTAAAAGTAGTTTCACACAATACAACCCATATTGAGTTGGTTTTACAGTAGAAGACATTTAATAGCAGTTTCACATAAGACAATCAATAGCAATTTTACATAAGACAATTCACATTGATTGTGAGTTTAATAGAATCATGAACTCTCAAAAGAAAACTCAGATACATAGTGATCACAACTTATAGAAGAGAAGGCATAGCCAACTTGAGTTTGTATGAAAACAAGAAGGTAGTCTTTAGTTGGGTAATGATTTCTTTAACAGAAATCCAATAATAAGGACTTTAACTTTACTTCTTCTTTTTTTTTATGCATGTTCTTACCTCTTTTCTATTAATATGTTGATATGATTGATCTGTAGCATTATTAGAAATTAAATCACAGCTAACACTGGCCGTTGCCCTTTGCATTTCTCAGGTTTAGATATCATAATAAACCAAAAAACAAATGACTGATTTGTTAAGGCTAAGTACTTGTTTCTGAAAAGACAAAAGATTGAAGTTTCAAACCACTACTTACTAATTTATTCTCAGAAGACTTGAACTCAAATTCTACGAATATATGCAATAATGTATAAAAAGTTACTTAAGAAAACATCGAACATCCTAGGGTATCGCAAGAACACCAAATTCTAAGATCATAATACCTGTAACAAATCCTCAGTGCTGTTCCGATTATACATAATTCACCAACATAAATTATTCAATAAAAGGTATTGAAGTGGGTAAAATGACGTGTCAAGAACTTTTTCAATCATCAAGCCAGTCCAAATTAAAACGTTCTTCAACGACCTCAACTGTAAGATTAGGCATGACAGAGGCTTTGATGGCCTGCCACTGTCGTCCGGTGCTCTCATCACAGATTACACGTCTTAAAGATTTTAGTTTAGCTAATGCTTTAGGCAGCTTCTTCAGTCCAGAGCACTCCCTCATGTCCAGCATCTTTAAGTTTGATAGCTGATCAAACTCCATGGGAAGGTCCTTCAAAGACCTGCACAGTGAAATATCAAGAAATTCGAGTTGCTGAAGTTTAGAAAGGGAAGGAGGAAGCATTGACAAGCTTGGACATGCAGACAATCTCAGCACCCTAAGTGACCTTAACCTCCCTAAGTCATCAGGTAACTTTTGGATAAGATGGCAATTAGTGACAGACAACTTCTGGAGGCAAGTTAAATCGCATATTTTTCCTGGCAGTTCCTCCAAGTCACTGCAGTGATCAAAATTAATTTCTAGAAACATTGGAAACTTTGGGACTTGTTCCTCTTTATCCAATAGAGTCATATTCCCCAAACCCTCACATAGGCATACAGACAACTTTTCCAAACTCCCCGAGAATCTACAGTACTCACAAAGAGGAGACACTATTAACCTCTCAACTAGCACAGACTTCATCTGAGTAAATGAAGGAAAGCTTGGCAGCCAGTGAAGTCTTGCACGCTTAGAACTGTAATTGTATATTATAACAACTTTCAGTTTTGGCATGGTATGCAAAAATGTTGGGAGACAGTATTGACTTGCAGCAAAGAACAAAGCCAAAGCTTCCACCTCAGGAAAATTTATTTGACACCAATTTTGCTCTTCCATTTGACCTACACTTCCCAGAAATGTAAAAGTCAGTATGCTATCCTGATAAAAATACTTATCAAACATCTTAATCAATTGGAACATTGGTAAATTGAACTAATAATGATTCAGTGTGTAGGCGGTAAAAAAAAAACAAGTTTCAGGAGTGACCTGTATGGATTGAAACAAATTGAGCCTTAGATGTCTGATCTTTGAGTGTTAGCCATTCTCTGGGAATACTATCCTCCTTGCTAGGCATGAAAAGCCTCTTACAATGAATGGAACTATCATGGTTTGCCAGTCGCAAGGCTAAATCTCGCATTACATCATGTTGAGAAAAAGAGAGCTCGGAGGCACAGCCAAATGAAATGGCCCGACTCCTGACACATCAAAACCTTGTATTAACAAAAAGGAGTGAACTCAAAAGCCTCTTTATCTGTACTGGCTAAGACGTTGATTTATCTTACTTGCCTGATTTCTAATACTTCTAGAAATCATATAATTAATTTGAAGCTTTAAATTGCTGGTATAGTTTTTTAAACATATGTTCATGCTCTATAAAAGGATGCCACACGCACAAGAAATTAAGTTGAGATACAAATAAGAAAGGCAGCAAAAAAATTAACAGATTTATAAAAGGTAGCCAATCTAAACAAGTTCCTTACCCTGGATCGCTTGTGAGATTTAGGAGATTACGACTTGCAAGTTCTAACAAAACCACGAAAGCATCTTGCCATTCCATTCCGCGGACATATACCCAAATGTCCAATAATGAATCTACGCTGAACTTTCTACCTTTGGGAAATGCACCCAAGTCCAAAAAACACTGCTTTGACTCGTCATCAAGAACATCTACACTTGTTTCCAAGCAATGAAGAAGATTATCTCTGTGATATTCTGATATAGATTCTGCTCTTCGAAGTTTTTTGTTAGCGTTTTCCCAAACAAGCTGAGGCTCACCGCGCAAAGAGCTTCCAATAACCTTGAGGGCAAGTGGTAAACCCTTACACTCTGCTTCAACCTACAGATGCGGTACAGTTAAACGTTGGGCTATTTTTCTGCAGAAATCCACAGTATTAAACCTTTTTCTGGACTTCTATCATACGCGTTGCAATTTTAGATATATAAAACAATTTATTTCCATCAAAGTGACAGAAAATTAAGGGCAAGTGGTAAACCCTTACACTCTGCTTCAACCTACAGATATGGTACAGTTAAACGTTGGGCTATTTTTCTGCAGAAATCCACAGTATTAAACCTTTTTCTGGACTTATCATACGCGTTGCAATTTTAGATATATAAAACAATTTATTTCCATCAAAGTGACAGTAAATTAATCTGATTTAAATACGGTATCCTCGGATGAAAAGCATCAAGAACAGGATAGAGAAACAGTTAAGAGTAAAAGATTTTAAATGATATGTCTAATTCATACCATTTTAACAATATCTTCATCTTCTGTTGTTGGAATTGAAGGCCGTCCAAAGGCCCAGAAGCAGAAAAGCGCCAGGGCATCAGTTTTCTGCAACATGGGTATGTTATACACACGGGTACTGTTTGAAATCGGAATAGTATAATCTTGCCTTGTTGTAATGATTGTTTTGTATCCCTCAGCTTCAAACAACAAGTCTTCCACATTTGATTTAGACCAAACATCATCTAAAACCACCAAAGTTGGCCGATATCCTTTTAAACTAAGCTTCTTCTGCAGTTGGTTGTGTGCATCCTCTATGCTCTGGAAAAAAGGCCTTTTGCCACCACCAATTATCTTATCCCACATAGTCTCCAAAAGACCCTTTACATTTGGAGACTGTGCAACAGTAATGAAAATTATATTGTTGTGGAAGAAATCTGAAAATCTCAAAGACAAAACGCGTTACAAACGAAAGTGAAGCAATAAAAAGGAAGCTTGGATTGAAAATTCAAAAGGGGAATTGCTCTGACCTTTGACTTGGGAATCGCTGCAAACGGCTAACGCAAGAGTGGTTTTGCCACTTCCTCCCATCCCTTTTATCCCAGCAATATTAACCCCTTTCTGGTATATTAGGATTTGTTTGACATCATTGACAAGATTGTTCAAACCCACTACGAAGTTCGGCATATCCGGGACTTGGGAGTTGAAGCTGCTGGTGGATTGTTCAGTCATTATAGTATCATTCGACTCGTCAATGGAAGTCCCAAATAGTTGAGTTGTGCTCATTTGATGAAGCATGATAGAATTGGAACTCGCATCATTAGTCATTTTGGCATTAACACTATCGATTATATGCTGACCCATTTCTTCAATACGTTCCAATCGTTCGTTACAACCCTTGGAATCCACGTTTAGCTTTTCGACATCGAGGACGAGACCGGCCAGGGCTTGGGTGACCAAGAAATCGTTGATATTCTTTTCTACCTTTAGGACCTGCTTTCCATATCGATACCTTCTGTATAAATTAAAACTGCTCACTCTCTCTAATTTATTGACAAGGTGAAGGCCGTCTTGCAGTTGGGCTTGAAAGTCCTTGAACGGCTGGCCTCTGTGAGATGAGGGTTTTGAGTCAGAAGAAAGCCTAGAGATTTCATCAATGGTAGGCTTGAGGCCTACGAGCTTTTCCCTGAGTTCCTTGCTGGAAGATTTGCCGGAAATGATTATATTCATGACGATTCTGGTTACTGTTAACAACTCGCCTACTGCTCTTCCGATTACTGACTGAGAAGCAGGATCCATGCTCATACCATACTGCTAAAATGAATACCAAGCGTGGTGCACAAGCTTTTTAACGAGCGTTTCAGATGATCTCTCCCACTTACCCTGATGATAATGGCACACCAAATCATAGGGGATTACTATTTATTGCTTTATGTGGACACCAAGTGATTAATTTAATAGGTGTCCCTAAATCAATATGTAATTTCAAAAAGCCTTTGGGTTTTTTTTTCAACGGATGCATTTTGAATGAGTATGTCGAACGCCCAATATAATAAAAATTTGGTGTACCGATATGCGTATAAAACAATCTGAGAACTGGTGCTCCCAGAGTTGTCCACTTAAGTAGCTTCTTCGTGGAGGAGAGTAAGTTGTCGTGAAGAAGCAGGAGCGAAGGAGAGTATTCACGTGTGGCGCACTTCAGGGGCCCGTGATGTGCACGGCAACGGTAGAAGCCACAATCCCCCCGCCCTGTTACTTCCACGCAACTCTCGCCCCCGGTGCCCCACACATGTGTGTTCTAGTTCATGCGTGTGATCCCACTCCGTTGCATCAACACGGGTGTGGTCGCATTCATAATGACTTTGATTTTTCGGTGGCCATAACTATCGGTCAGTGATTTAACTATTTAATTTATATATGTGTATATATCTTATTTTTTAGAATTAGAATTTATAACTTCCCAAAAATATAAAGACATGTTCTTTATTGTGGCCTAGTCAAATTTTATTTAGTTGAGGGAATAAGAAATATGTTAAACCTACAAAAAATTAAAGGGTGTAATTGGTTCGAAATTTATATGGGAGATGTATGTAACACACCTCCGCCATCTACAGGCCCCGGTACACCACCTTCAAGCCCACCTTGGAACTTCTTTCTCTTATCGATATCTTTTTAAATTAATAAGGATGTATAAAAGAAAAGATCTAGCGACATGCTCAACAATAATCAACAAGCATACATATTCTAAAGATTCAATCATACGATAAATAAATACACAATGGAATACATTCATATACAGATAATTAATACCATAACAGAGAGGACTTATCTTTATAAAAGATGACACCAACTGGTTGCAGACCAAGGACGTTCCACCCAACCGTAGACACTACTGCTCCAAATCTCAACAGTAGTGTCACCCCCGAGCCAGGGCTATGAATCCACAAGGATGGTTCCAGAGTGTTACTTGGCTTCCCGAACCAGTCAGCACCCAAGCTCTCACAGGCTTTCCCAACACTCATAGCAATTCCAGTACCCAACTCTCTTCTACCTAGTCTGCACCACCCAAGAGAATGGACCTCCACCATTCTCTGCCACACAGTCCCTCAGGTAGTCCTTCTCCTTCCAGGGCTCCAGCGCAACTGGTCCAGAATCTCAATGATGGAACTCTCAGGACTCACAGTTGTGAACAACATTGGACACAAACCAACGCATCTCAGACATGCAGGCCTCAAGTCATGGCTAGATTACACCAGCGACCCCTACACCCAACTATACCATGGTTGCTCTTCAACAGTTTGTTTCCCTTTCCCAAGCCAAGACGCGAATGAGGATGGATCAATGAGTGATAAGTAAGGACGGAATGAATGAACAAGTGAACAGGCGAATGAACGCATGAACGAGTGATCAAGTGGATGAGTGAGTAAACGTATGAAGGAGTGAACGAGCAAATGAGCAAACGAGCAAACGAGCAATCAGCCAACCCCCCAACGGACTAGGGGCGGGTTTAAGTATTTCTTGGGGAATCAAGAACCTCATGGCCTTCCCCAAGAAGCTCACGTAACTGACTCACTCCCTTAAACAAAAGGGGTAATTAAGAATAAGAAATAACATTTAGCCCCCGAAGCCCCCTCTCTTATGGAATCATAGCCCCCCTATAACTCTAGTGTTTGTCCGTCTAGCAGCCAACGATGTGTTTATTATTAATAATGGTCAAGACATTACATTTTTTGGGCACATTGGCCTTTTCAATAATTGTTTGGGCACTCTGGCCTCTCAATCATTGTAACAATACATTATTTAAAATGGGGGTTCAGAACCCGAGGTGTTACATCCCCTCCCCCTTATTTTGGCATTGTCCTCAATGCATATAAAAAATAGAGATCAAAATCCCAATTTTTTATTCAAAAAACTGCGGGTATTCTGCCCGCATGGCATCTTCATGCTCCCAGGTAGCATCTTCAGGACCGTAGCATGTCTACTGAACTTTTACCAGCTCTATAACTCGATTCCAGAGCATTTTGACCTTTCTATCCAATACCTGCACTGGTTAAACCTGAAAGTCTCCCTCTGTCTCTACCTGAATCAGATGCCAATCAATAACATGGTTAGGATCATGTACATATTTCTTTAGTAAAGAAACATGAAATACATTGTGTACATTCATGGAAGCAGGCAATGCAAACGTATATGCAACTAGCCCTACTCTGTCCAATATTTCAAATGGACCACAGAATCTGGCTACGAGCTTTGTACAATTACCCAATTTCAAAGAGTTTTTCTTGGGCTTCACTTTCAGAAGTACATGCTCCCCTACTTTAAATTCTCTAGCTATCTTGTTCTTATCTGCATAAACTTTTTGTCTATCCTGAGCTTCCTTCAAATTATGCTTGATCTTAACCATTTGGTCTTCCATATCCTTGAGCACTCTGACCCAAGTACCACTCTATCTATTGGGTTGTCCCAGTTCACTGGAGTATTGCATTTCCTACCATACAAGGCTTCAAATGGGAACATTCTCAATGAAGCTTGATACCCATTATTATATGCAAACTCCACCAAGTGCAAGTAATCTTCCCATTTAGATGGCTTATCCATCACATACATTCTCAGCATGTCTTCAATTATTCGGTTGACCCTCTCTTTTTTTCCATCTGATTGGGGATGGTATGTTGTGCTAAAGCTTAGATTTGTACAAAATCCTTTAAACAATCCCCTCCAGAAATTGGAGGTAAACTTTGTATCTTTGTCCAAGACAATTTTCCTAGGTATCCCATGCAACCTAGCAATCTCTCTCATGTAAATTTCTGCAATATTAGTTGTTGTATGTGTTGTCTTTACAGGAACAAAATAAGCAGCCTTTGTTAATTTGTCAACCACCACCATGATTGAATCATGTTGTCTTGTTGTCCTGGGTAGTTTAGTTATGAAATCAATTGTTATCACTTCCCATTTCTTCTCTGGGATTGGTAATGGATGCAACAAACCCGTTGGATGTCTATGCTCAACCTTCACCTTCTAACATTCCATACATCAAGTGCGATGTACTCAACAACATCATTTTTTCATTCATGGTCAAAAGAATTGGCTTCTTACTGATGTAATCGTTTTCTGGTAACCGAGATGTCCAGCATAAGGAACATCATGCATTTCCTTCAATACCAAACTCCTTAGTTCTCCGGAACTAGGAACATAGATTCTATTCTTATGCATGAGTAATCCATCTTCCTTTATCTCATACTTCTTTATTTTCTATTGTACATCTCCTTGTTGTAAGCTTTCCTTTATCTATAGTTAATGTTGATCTATAGCAAGACCATCTAGAATTCTGCTCTTCAAGTCTGACTGATGCATACTGACAACAATAGCATGCATCAAATGCACTCTTCTACTAAGTGCATCGAAAACTTTATTCTCTTTTCCTTTGATATGCTTGATATCGAGGTCATATTCACTTAAAAATTCCATCCATCTTGTTTCCCTGCCATTCAAGATTGGTTGTTAAAAAAGATACTTCAGGCCAATGTGGTTTGTCCTTAATTCAAATCTCTTCCCCATGAGGTAATGCCTCCACATCCTCAAGGCGTGGACAATGGCAACAAGCTCCAAGTCATGTGTGGCATAGTTCCTCTCATGCTCCTTAAGCTTTCTAGACTCATAACCAATGACATGTCCATTTTGCATGAGGACTCCCCCAAGTCCTTCCTTACATGCATCTATACATACCACAAAACTTTCATTTGGGTCAACAATCTTTAGCACAGGTGCACTAGTAAGTAATTCTTTCAACAGATTAAAATTCTCTTCACACTTAGGTGTCCATTCAAATTTAGTTCCCTTCTTTTGCAAAGAAGTGATGGCATGAGCAATCTTAGAGAACCCTACTATGAACCTTCTGTAGTAACCAACTAATCCCATAAAAGATATGACTTCTAACACATTTTTGGGTGTTGGCCATCCTCTAATGGCTTCAATCTTCTCTGGATCTATTGTTATGCCCTGCTTTGAAATAATGTGTCCCAAGTAATGGATTTGCTTTTGATAAAAATAACACTTACTCAGCTTGGCATACGACTAATGTTCTCTCAGCACTTGCAATACTAGTCTTAAGTGGTGTTCATGCTCCTCTTCAGACTTAGAATAGACAAGTATCTCATCCAAGAACACTATGACAAAAATTATCCAAATAATTTCTGAATATGCCATTCATTAAGCACATAAAGACAGTTGGTGCATTGGTCAGTCCAAATGGCACCACTACAAATTCATAATGCCCATACCTGCTTCTAAAGGATGTCTTATGAATGTCTTCTTCCTTGATTCTTACCTGATGGTATCCTAACCTCAGGTCAATCTTCAAAAATATCTTTGCTCCTCTTAGCTGATCAAAGAGGTCATCAATTTTGGGTAGAGGATACTTGTTCTTTATAGTATACTTGTTCAGTTGTCGAAAGTCAATACACAACCTCTAGGTTCCATCCTTCTTTTTGACAAAAAGTATTGGTGCTCCCCAAGGTGAAACACTTGGATGTATGTACCCTTTCTTCAACAATTCCTCCAACTGCATTTGTAATTCTTTTAACTCTGGTGTGCTCATTATGTAAGGTGTTTTTGACATCGGGGCAGCTCCAGGCACTAAATCAATAGAGAAATCTATCTCCCTTCTTGGTGGCAACCCTAGTATTTCTTGGAATACATCCTCAAATTCCTATAGTATCGAGAAATCTTCAAGGCTTGGCCCCTTTGTATTTTCTGGCTCTTCCACATGAGCTGCATACAATTGACATCATTTTCTAAAACATCTCTTCAGTTGTAAGGCTGAAATTTCCCTTATAGAGATGGGTCTTGGAACTCCTTCCACGGTGCTCTGTTTTCCATCTCCATCAAGACATGTAAATGTCCTGCTATGACAATCCAGGACACCATGATGCTTGTCTAACCAATCCATTCCAACTAGAATATCATAAGACCCCAATGGTATGATATTTAAATCAACACTAGTATTCAGACCATTAAGACTTATGGAACAACTTATGACCATATCATGGATTCTCCTTTTGGTTCCAGTGGCTAGCTGAACCAAACTTGATTTTCCAAGCTTACTTTTTCTCCAAATGTAATCTATCCACTATTTTAGGATCAATGTAGCAATGACTTGCTCCTGAATCAATTAAAATAGCAACAGGTTGATTTATGATCTTACCTTCCACTTCGATCATATTGCACTGGTATTCTGCTTATCGATCATCTAAAGCTGCATAGATTATTCCCATATCTTCGACTGTTGTAGCCTATTGGACGTTGTGCACAGTCTTCACTCTATTCTTTCTATGTGGGCAATCCTTGTACAGGTGATCTTCTTTGCATCCCCAACATTGTATAGGTGGTATTCCCCTTTTTCCCAAGGAGTCTTCTTTCTTGGATTCACCCTTAGCATATTGATCTTGATGATTTCTATTAGGCTCATTCCTATTGAAGGAAGGTTTGAATCCTTTCCTCCTTTGATTAGACTTCTCCTTCCTCTTATCCTTCCAAGATTTCTGCAGGGATTCTCTTCCATGTCCTTGCTCATACAGGTATTTAACCTTTTTGATGGCCTCAGTAAAGTTCTTGGGCTCATCATACCTAATATTTTCTTTATAAAAGGTTAGAAGTCCACTCAAAAACCTCTGTATCTTTACCTTTTCATCGTTTATAAACCCAACATATTTTAACAATCCCAAGAATTTCTTCTCATATTCTGCCATAGTCATGCTTCCCAGCCTGAGTTCAAAGAACTCTTGGATTTTCTTGTCATAGAAATTCTTTGAGAGGTACTCCTTCTGGAAGTACTTCTTGAACTGCTTCCAAGTGATCAAACTCTCATTAATATGTTCAACTTGCTTCAGTTCATCCCACCACATTGCAACTTTCTCGTGTAAATGGTAGGTGGCAATCCCGGCTTCTAGGTTTGATGAATAGTTATGCAATTGAAAATACCTCCCGAGTCCAAGCAACCATGCTTTAGCATCATCTTCCCTTTCTCTTTCACCATCAAAGGAGGGTGGCTTAAGCTTCCCTAGCTCTCCTTGCAAACTATCCACTTCCTATCTCCTTCTCTCATTCCTAACAAGAGACAACTTTGGACTACTTATGGGATCTTTTGATGCATAAAACTTTTCTTCTGAGTAAGGAGGTGAGTGGTGTCTATGAATTTTGTTGGTGCTTCTCGAATAACCAGCTCTTCCACGATCCTCTCTTCTTTCATGAAACATGCCTTCTTCCTCTTGTTTTGAGTTTGATCCCTTCTTCATTTTCCTCTGCAACTGATATAAGCTCTGCAACACTCGAGCATTTATCTGACTTTTCTCTCTCATAAGTCTCTCATTGTCTGCTTTGTAGCTCTGCACTTCTACTTTCAGGTTTCTTACAGTTTCTATTAATGTTTCTTGCTCTCCTTTTCCCTTGTGTCCATTGGACTCTGTCTCTGCATTACCAACTTTGTTATTCTATCATTTGGCCTCCTTATCATGGCTAGAGTTTGCCTTCTTCCACTTCTTCAATACACATTTTGAGCTGATGTGTTTAAACCCTTTAATTCTGCAAAATGTGCAAGCAACCATTTTTGTTAGAATTAAGCATATGTTAAACAAAATTTGTAAAACCATGTTACATGCTTCTTTTCTTCTCAATTCATGAAGAACATATTTGTATCAGTCTGCACCGTATAACACTTCCATGTTATCCCTTAGCTGATACAAGATTAATTCTGCACATGCACTCCCTTCAAACCACTTCCCCAGGTGACTACGGCTCGAAACAACGACCAAATTCTTCATGGCACTTCGCAACTTCGGAACCTTCAACCAGGACCAGATCAACGGTCCTCTTCCTCTTCCACGATCAACGATTAGGATCCACTTCAAAACTTCGGCCTTCAGAAGTTTCAACTTCCCTCGCTTGCTTCCTCTCGAAACGTTTTTACCTGGAGTTCACGATCTGTCGATGCGTGTCCTCCCGTAGATCGACGACTATGAATCGCTTCGGCTCTTCGGGAGTTCTCGACCCAATGCCAAATGTCACATATTTTTCCTCTGGAGTGCCCAGTCTCTAGACTGCACGATCTGTCACCACGTGGTAAAATACTAGAAGCGTACATGTGGCCCAATCAGGTGGGTGACACACGTCATGTTCTAACTGACATTTCAATCCTCCACGTGTTCAAAAATCACTGGCATATGGCACACATCCCATGTGTCCACATCATCCCAGGTGACGTTTGCAAGCCACATCATCCCAGGTGACGTCTGCAAGCCATGTCACTTCGAAATTTCGGGGTCCACATCACCTCCAGGTGACGTCATCGTGCCCCACCACTTCGACTCTTCGGGCTTCGGGAGTTTCCACACTACCACACTTCCATTTCTCCCGAACTTCGACTTCCTGATCTATCGACATGTGTCTCCCTTATCGGACGGTTTGTATTAACCCCAGACTTCGGGATTTCGGGAGATATTGCTGCATAGATCAACAGTTCTTGTTGATTTTAGATCAATGGTCCTCAATTACTTCAGGACTTCAGCTAATTCTTTCCCTAATACTTCACTCTGCAAAACCTTCCAGAGTACTAAGTCTCCGAAGTGAGAGATCTGGTGCCGCGTGTCCTTGTTGATGGACGGTCCAGATGAACTCTGGGCTTTGGGCCTTTGGGAGTTCTGGCTTTTTGCATTCGTCTTTCTTCCGAAGGGGTTATCCGCCGGAATGCAAGATCTCCTGCCATGTGTCCACTTCGATCAACGGTCTGGATCTACTTCGACTCTTTGGAGCTTCGATGTTCGAGCACTACATGTCACATCACTTAATGCCTTTCAATTTATGGGGGCACACATCGGCCGTTTGGAGTAACCCGCCTTTCGCCCCACAATTCTTCTGACACTAACACATAACCCTTCGGTGAAACTGTGCTTTGAATTGCGGGAACGCCTTGGGGAATTAACTCTCGTGCAACTTGGTTCCCCGCAATGCCTCCTGGTCGTTGATCTCTCTCCAATGAGATCTGACGGTTGTGAAATAACCTTTTCTTCGCTTTCATCGGACGACCCTTGTTCACCTGCCCTCCGATACAATGATCCCGGATCTCTCTTGACCCCACAGTGGCGATCGCTCCCGAATTCGAAGGGGACGATCATGATCGTTCGAACCCTTACAAAGGATCTTTGACATTCTAACTCCTGCGTAGATTCTGCAACGCCATTCCTCCTGATCTTTTCAACTTCACGGTCAGAATTTGAGCTCAACCGCGAGAGTCTGACCAACAGACACGGCCCATACCGACCCGATGTTTCAACCAGAAGCTTTGATACCAATTTATAACACACCCCAACCACCCACAGGCCGGGGTACGCCACCTTTAAGCCCACCCTGGGACTTCTTTCTCTTACCGATACCTTTTTAAAATAATAAGGACACATAAAAGAAAATATCTAGCGACATTCACAACAATAACCAAAAAGCATGCACCTTCCAAAGATTCAATCGTACCATAAATAAATACACAACAGAATACATTCATATACAAATAATTAATACCATAACATAGAGCACTTATCTTTATAAAAGATGACACCAACTGGCTGCAGACCAAGGACGTTCCACCCAACCGTAGACAATACTACTCCAAATCTCAACAACAGTGTCACCCCCGAGCCAGGGCTATGAATCCACAAGGATGGTTCCAGAGTGTTACTTGGCTTCCCGAACCAGTCAGCACTTAAGCTCTCATAGGCTTTCCCAACACTCACAACAATCTCAGTACCCATCTCTCTTCTACCCAACCTACACCACCCAAGAGAATGGACCTCCACCCTTCTCTGCCACGCATTCCCTCATGCAGTCCTTCTCCTTCCAGGACTCCAACGCAACTGGTCTAGAATCTCAATGTTGGAACTCTCAGGACTTGCAGTTGTGAACAAGGCTAGACACATGCCAACGCATATCAGACATGCAGGCCTCAAGTCATGGTTGGATTACACCAGTGACCCCTACAACCAACAATACCATGGATGCTCTTGGACAGTTCGTTTTCCTTTCCCAAGCCAAGACGCGGATGAGGATGGATCAATGAGTGATAGGTAAGAACAGAATGAATGAACGAGTGAGCGAGAGAATGAACGCATGAACCAGTGATCAAGTGGATGAGCGAGTAAGAGTATGAAGGAGTGAATGAGAAAATGAGCGAACGAGCAATCAACCAACTCCCCAACGGACCAGGGGCGGGTTTAAGTATTTCTTGGGGAATCAAGAACCTCCTGGCCTTCCCTAAGAAGCTCACGTAAATGACCCACTCCCTTAGACAAAATGGTTAATTAAGAATAGGAAATAACATTTATCCCCTCAAGCCCCCTCTCTTGTGGAATGATAGCCCCCCTATAACTCTAGTCATTTTCCGTCTAGCAGCCACCAATGTGTTTATTATTAATAATAATCAAAACATTACATTTCTTGGGCACACTAGCCTTTTCAATAATTGTTTGGGCACTCTGGCCTCTCAGTCATTGTAACAATATATTATTTAAAATGGGGGTTCAGAACCCGGGGTGTTACAATGTATAATTTAGTGCGTAGTCTACAGGTTTAATTTTTTTGGAGTTTTTTCGAGCATATTTTTCAATTAATTTTACTCTAAATGGAGTCACAAATTGTTGGAACTCTAGATTTGAATGGTGAATCTATACAATTTGAACCAAAATATGTTTCGCTAAATTCCAATGAAAAAGTTCAAAAACTCAAACATTTAGACAACGCCTATAATTTAGTAACCAAACACGTTCAAAGGTGAAGTTGCTAGGCATATATGTATGTATGAGGGTCGATACCAAATATCATGTATTGCATGTTTTTATTTGCATGCTTGAGTGTGTTTTTCTCATGCCATTGTGTGTTGTGGCATTAACATTACGAGGCATTTTTTATGTCCCCACAATGTGCCTTACGATCATACACCTCTTGAGGGTATGCGACATTGTGACGTTTCTCACTTGGTTGCTTGGAAACACCGAGGATACTTCATTTGGACTACGCCTCTTCACCTAGAGCATACCCATACTTTGTTCTAGGCTACCAACGAGGGGCTTCACCTTGTTGACCAATATCTTATCACGTCCATTCATAAAAGGGGTTTTTAAATTGTGAAAAATAGAGTCAATATATTGTAGGTATTGGGGGGAGGGGATGTGGGTATTGAGGGGTTTATAGGTATTGGAGGGTATAAAAATGGGTATCTAGTAAAAACATGGGTTTATTTTATTAGAAAGATGTATTGGGAGGGGGGTTCAACAAAAGGATTTTTGGAGGTATTTATCAATATCTAGTGAAATTAGGTGTGTTCTTTAATATCCCTTGAACACATGTGTTATGTAACATATTCATTGAGTGAAGACACCATGCACTCCTACTCTAGCGCAAATCTTGTATACTTAGACATTTTTTAACAACTTTAACACTTAGTCATATTTAAGCATACATCCATGAACATGAGAAGCCATGACAAAGAAATAGACAAGAGAAACATAGATATAGTGTGGGTGGCACAAACCGTGCCTAACATCTAGCTAAGTCTTTGTTATTGCAAAATAGTTACAACATGAGCACTACCAGCTCGATTTACAACTTCAACAAAGTCACACAACTCGCCTCACCTCACCAAGACACTCATACATAAATTCATGACCGAGACTCTCTATCACAACCATCTCCGCAACCTCCTGCGGTGCACCTCAGACGTGCCCTCAACCACAGACTTGTTGTCTCTTTGTTTCCATGGACTTCACAAGTTTTGGTTATACCTCACACATGCCTCCAACATAACTGTGTTTTCCATACTTCCCAAAAAAACAACCCAAGAGAAGTTATCCCAACTCTATCCATTGAATCCTCCTCAAGGCAGCACAAGTCCGCCCATGTGGAGCAACTTGGCTCCTTGAGGGAGCTCGCCTTCTTCATTTGCCTCATAACAAGAGAGCTCCTCTTGATCTCCTTGTCTTCCAAGTTGTCTTCCTTGCTTGTGCACCATTGTTCTCTTATAGGGATGCCAAAGGTCACCATC
>SNQJ01S0031579.1:26276-59100 GCA_010110895.2 Picea sitchensis | reverse complement strand
TTCTATGTATTGAATTAAAGGCAAAACAATGTGTTAAAAATGATATTTTCCAGTGGTATTTAAAAAGTATGGAATCATAACTTAATCAAGGACACATAATTATATGAAAAATCTTAATTTAAAAAAAAAATGGTTTACAACATTTTTAACAATGGATGGGCATGGAAATATGATTAAAAACACCATTGAATAAAAAAAAATAAAAAAAATAGAAAAGTTTGAAAATAGATAAAAAAACATCGTTGAGAATTTTGTTTTTGAACAATTTGAAAATAAATGAAAATACAAGCATTTAAAAACAAAAAGTGGAAACCTTATGTATCAGAAAATTTAAAATATCAAAAAACCACCTAAAAAGGGAGGGGGGTGCTACCAGTAGCACCATTTTTAAAAACAGGGTAAAAAACTTGACCCCCCAAAAAACGAGAACTCTGTAGAGTTCTCGTTAAGTTGGTAACTATGTTTTATCTACTTGATTTCTTTCAACTTTGTAATGCATTGTGATTTCGACTTGGGTTTCTTGAATTCTGCAACCAACATATTCTTGATCTCATTCAACGGTTTAGGCTGTGAAATTCCTTTGACAAGTTTCATGTACCAACTCAGTGCGCGGTCTCTTAGGGTAGTAATAAACTGAGCTTGTTTAATAGCTTCGTCAGTGACATTCTTAATACTCCATACAACTTCACATAGAAACCAATGTTGATGAAGATCTTCAGATCCATCTCCTCTAAAGGTGGGTAAACTCATCTAATTTGCCATAGATCTTCCTAGGTTCCCTGATTGAGTATGCATTGAACCACTTGTACCAGTGCTCTGATAACTTAGGTTATTCTGGTTACTTAATGCTGCTGAAACAATAGGAGGAGTAATAATACTTACTTCAACAGTCTGCGCAGTCCCTGAAGTTTCCGACTCTTCTCAGTGAGGTTCTTCAGTCTTCTCTTCTTCTTCCCTAACGGACTCTGAATGTTCCTCGTTCAACAACTCTTCTTCTTCTCCATTGTAGAACCCTTCTTCATGTAGAGGAGGTTCGTGATCTTGTTCAAACAAGTTCACCAAAGGAGCTTCTCTGAAGATCCTTCCACTGCACGTGTCCCCGATATCTGTGTCGTCGTCGCTATCTGAATTCTTGAACAATATCTTTTTTAGTCTGATCCACGACTGTATCTTCAAGATGTTCTTCTCATGCAATAGCATCTTGATCTTCAACTTCAAGAAGTGTACAAATTTTCCTCTAGGTCCTTTAAAGAAATATCTCTCTGCTTGGATATATGATTCTACCCTATCAATAGAAAACTCTGTGATATACCCTCCAATGGTACTATCAAACCAGTGATCTACTGCTCTTGCCATGACGTTATCAACTCTCTTGACCTTCTTGATTAGTGCCGACGTCTAAACCACACATAGTCTAGATATGATCTCAAACTGGGTGTCTGCTAATTTGGCTAGCCACTTGTAGAGCTCCTTATGGATTCCTCCAAAGAAAATATCATGTATATCAGTAAAGATATACCTTCCCAACCAATCTTCTGTGCTAATATTAGGGTTCTTATTTTGAACTTCTGTGAAGTCCTTCTCTTGTTCTTCTATCCACTTCTGAATCTCTGTCTTCGATGGAAACCACCTTGACATTCCCTCAAGAAGACCCTGGTCTGGACAACAGAACCATTTTTTGGCACATAGGGGCAGACCCAGGGTTCAACTCTAATAGCGCACCAACAAGCCCTAACTATTGGCTCTTTCAGCAACACTTGCAAAGTAGATGTCGTCTCACCCAAAGTAACAATAGGGGGTTGCAGGACATAGGTGTCTACAACCAGAGGAAATGCAAGTAGAATTAAGGCAACCACGCATGGAGATCGGATCATTATTTTCAAACATAAACCTACTTCACACAGTTATATATCATATATAACATACTAATGCATCATCAAAGTAATAGAGAAAAGAACACAACACCAATCACACACAACAACAGGATATATGTGGTTCACCCTCTCCCTAGGGCTACATCCACATAACTGTGCTTTATAATATATTAGGTGAAAGCTTACAGTTCTATCTACGCTCTTAGCTTGCATATCTCTCTATTTCTCTCTATCTCCCTTCCCTGCACACCCAGCTGCAGGGTTGATCTTCGCACCCAGCTGAAGATATTACAACACAGACTTCTCTCACTACACAATACTTCTCTCTCAACAATAACAACAATCACCTATTATTGCATACTCAAACCCATATCAGGTCCTCTTGACCTTTATTTATACATTACAATAGCTCACCGACAGCCTTAGGCCAAAGCCTAGGTGTCTAAAACCCTAGATACCAAAACCCTAGGTGTCTAAAACCCTAGATACCAAAACCCTAGGTGTCTAAAACCCTAGGTCAACTTGACCTGTGTTTTCAGGACTTCGTCAGCTTGTCTTTCTTTCCTTTCCACGAGGTTCTCAAAAGCATCTACTGATGGATTTTTTCTCTTGCTGAGTTGTCCATGATCCATCTTCCTTGCTAATCTGTCTTCCTCGATATCTTCGTCTAACGAATTGCTTTCTCAAACTTCGCTCCAACTTTTCTACTTCTTTAACTAGTTCGACCTAATCTCAGTCAACCTTCCTTTCGCGCAGTTCACATTTCGCCTTTTCTTCTGTAATATTCACTTTCTTCCATAACCAAGGGCCAACAGATTTCCATTGACAAGGATGGATGACTTAATGGATTGCTTGAGTGGAGAGAACTATTTTTCAATGATAGATTTGAAAAGTGGATATCAGCATATAAGGATGAGAGAAGGTGATGAGTGGAAAACAACTTTCAAGACAAATGAGGATTGTATGAATGACTTGTTATTCCATTTGGCTTAAAAAATGCCCCGAGTACTTTTATGAGGTTGATGAATGAAGTGTTGAAGGATTTTTTTGGTAAGTTTGTGATCATATATCTGGGTGATATACTGATCATCAGTAAAAATGAAGAAGATCATCTGAGGCACTTAACATTAGTGATGAGGAGGTTGCAACAGGAGAAACTACTGATAAATTTAAAGAAGTCATCTTTTATGAAGACATAACTCATTTATTTGGGTTTTGTGATCTCTTTGAATGAATTGAAGATGGATCCTGAGAAGGTGAGAGCAATCAGAGAATGGCCGTCACCAAGAAGTATATTTGAGGTGAGAAGATTCCATGGATTAGCAAATTTATATCGGAAGTTCATAAAAAATTTCAGTGAAATTGGTGCACAAACGATGGATACAGTGAAGAAAAGACACAAGTCTTTCAAATGGATAGAAGAGGCTAAGAAAAGCTTCAATATATTGAAGGAGAAGATAACAGAACAACCAATTCTGGTCTTTCCATATTTCGGGAAGACATTTCAAGTGAGATGTGATGCAAGTGGAGTTGCAATTGGAGCGGTATTGAGCCAATATAATAGGCATGTTGCATATTTCAGTGAGAAACTAAACGATACTAAGAGAAAGTACTCCACATATGATAAAGAGTTCTATGCTATAATTCAATCCTTGAAGAAATGGAGGCACTATCTTGTTCCGAAAGAGTTTGTTTTGTATAGTGATAATCAAGCTTTACAATTCATAACCAGACAAGAGAAATTAGACCAGAGACATGCTAAGTGGATAGAGTTTATGAAAAATTTCACTGTTGTCATTAAAAAAAATTCTGGTAATGTTAACAAGGTTGTTGATGCATTTAGTAGGAGATGTTTGGTTGTGGAGGAATTTCAAGTGAAAACCTTGGGTTTTGAACACCTTAAGGAAATGTATCATGATGATCCATATTTCAAGGAGGCATATGAAGCGTGTGCAAATATTTTGCTCAGAGACAAAATCCAGTGGGCCGAATATCTGATTCAAGATGGATTTTTGTTTAAGGGGTTCTAGTTGTGCATACCAAAATGCTCGATGAGAGAAAATTTGTTGAAGGAAAATCATAGTGGAGGTCTAGCTAGACATTTCGGCCATGAAAAACTGTTTGCACAGTTGAACAGTTCGTACTATTGGCCAGGGATGAGGGCAGAAGTAAATAATTTTGTGAACATATGTAATATTTTCTACTATGCAAAGGGAAAGAGACATAATACCAGGTTGTATCAACCATTTCCTATTCCAGAGAGGCCTTGGGATGCAATAAGTATGGATTTCATGTTGGGATTGCCAAGGACACAAAGAGGAAGTGATTCCATATTTGTGGTAGTTGACAGATTTTCAAAGATGACACACTTTATCCCATGCCAAAAGACCGGTGATGCAACACATGTTGCTAACTTGTTTTTCAAAGAAGTTGTGATACTTCATGGGTTTCCTAGGAGTATTGTTTCAGATAGGGATACCAAATTTGTTGGTCATTTCTGGAGAACATTGTGGAAGAAGCTGGGAATATAAATATCTTTTAGTTCTGCATATCACCCTCAAACGCATGGATAGACTGAAGTGGTGAATTAGAGTTTAGAATATTTGCTGAGAATTTTGGTCACTGAACATCATAGTCAGTGGGATCAAATTCTAGCACAAGCAGAGTTTGCATAGAATGACTCAGTAAATAGAAGTATCAGAAAGAGTCCATTTCAGATAGTGTATGGAATGAATCTGAGGGGAGTGTCAGAGTTAAGAGATCTGGAGCAGAATGAATTTAGAATCACTGCGCTGAAGACTTCGCTGCAAAAATACAAGAGCTTCGTAATCAGATCAAAGAGCAGTTGAAGAGGAGCAACATTGAATATAAACGCAGAAATGATAAACATAGGAGGAAACTTCAATTTGAAGTTGGAGATCAAGTTCTAGCACATCTCAGGAAGGAGAGGTTCCCAAGAATAACATATAATAAAATAAAGATGAAGAAGATAGGATCGTGCAAAATCCTAAGAAAATTTGGTGAGAATGCTTATAAGATAGAGCTGCCGGAAGATGTGGTTATATCGCCCATATTCGATATTGCAGACCTGTATCCTTACAGGGAAGATGGAACCAGAGGATCAGAAGGTTAGAAAGAGATCCAGTGGGAAAATAGAGAAGCCACAGATGGAGAAGATCGTAGATCGACGAATTGGTAAGAAGACCAGAAGGAAAACATATTTTGAGTATTTGGTAAAATGGAAAGGACGCCCAATTGAAGATGCCAGTTGGGTAAATGAAGTGGATATCCAGAAGCATGGAAAGTTAGTGCAGGAGCTCATGGACAATACTCCATGAATTTTTCAGCCAGAGGAGTATGATACAGGAGCATCGCCAGCAAAGTACGAGTGAAGGATAGCTAGGCACACTAGCATGCATTTTGAAGTGAATTTTAAATTTCAAAGTGGCATATCACATAAATATTTTGGAAGGATTATAATTAAAGAGCATATTAAATGTTTTGGAGTTGGACGATCGCATGAGATCGTTGGAGAATGCATTTTCTTTTAATGAAGCTGCGTGCAATACAGATTCGATGTGTTCAATCTTATTTGTTTGTCACAAATATTTATTGTAATAAATTCTAAGTAGTTTAATGTTTTTAATTCAATAGGATAGCTCTAGAGTAGTTGGAGGGAAAGGATCGAAGAGCCCCTCTTGTATAAAGATTTGTATTTTTTCCCATAAGAGGCTGCTGAATTTGTTGGCATTCTAGTTATTTGATAGTTGTTGCCATTATAGCTGAGAGTTGAGAGCTATCGAGAAGCAGTTTATGAACACATGTATATTTCAGTTGAATGAATATAACAGAGGAGCATTGTCCCAAATGTATGGTATTGTTGTGTCTATCTGAATGAATGAATGGTATACTTTCTGTTTATTTGCAATTCTCTATTATTTCTTTCTCTTGTGTTATGAATGCATTTACAAGGTTGAACGTATGAATCTATGAAGATTTAGATAAGTTTCAATTGTTTCTCTTCTACGAGAAAGTGCAAGTGTGCATAATGTTCGAAAGGTGTGCATCGACAGAGTCTATTTTGACTCATAAGCTCAAAAGAGATAATGTGAATCTTATGTATGCAAAGAGTGCATAGTGTCTGCAAGGTGTGCGTCACAGAGTCCGTTTTGACTCAGAAAGTTCAACAAAGATGGTAGGAGAGTGCGGTAGGAGGAACCTCGCTCAATCTTGTATTATTTAGAGGGAACAATAGAGTGTGGAAGAACTATTGTAAGGAGTGCACAATCATCCTTCATAGTCAATATTTAAAAAATTTGTTCGCAAGGGGTACATGACAGAGTCTTTTGACTCAAAATCTCAGGAGGAGTAGCAAAAAATGTCCACAAAAAAGCTAAGTTGTGGAGGAAGACCTGTTCCAAAGTGTGCACATGTTGAAATTCAACTAAGTGTCTAAGAGCGCACTCTAATAAGGCAAAAGTTCGATAGAACAAGCTCAGGAGGGAGAGTGGTGAGAGATATTCAAAGGGAGGAGTCATTTAAGGTTTCCTAGAATCAACGAGCAAGATTCGTCCAGGAGGGATTGGGATCATTTCAGACTGTCAGATATGGTAAAAGTTACATAGAGGATAGCCATGAAGCATTTCAACATTTTGGAGTTTGGAGTGTTTAAAAGTGTTGAGAAGTGGGATCGCCGAATTCACAAAGCTGTGAATTCACGAAGCAAATCTTAACCGTTGGCTGCGCGGAGACATGTGGTAGCAGATTAGAAAATCTGAGAGATAGAGGTTCGGAGGATTTGAGTGTGGAGTGGGTGAAATATTTGCAAAATCATGAAACCCGAAGTATAGGTGGACCACCGGATCCAGGAAGACACATGGTAGAGATCCACGAATTCAGAGAAAAGTGTTTCGGAAAGAACCGAAGACGGAGGTCACTATATGTATGAAGCCTGAAGTTACAAAGAATTGACCCATGGTCACAACCCATGGTCACATAAGAGAAATATTCTAGCGTGGGGTAGCACTCGCAAGGCTAGTATTTCCAATTGTCGAAGAGCAGTGTCGTGGGTAACCTAGACCCGCAGGTAACATCAGAGGGACCTGTGAGTAGTAATTTTTTGGGGTCTGTTGAAGGCCCAAAGAACCAATTCGGTTCAAGGACTTCAAAGATCCAAGACCGTGAGGTTGCAGAATCCTTAGGAGGGAAGGGGGTTTGCACCATATTCTCCAAGTCATTGTCCTTCAATCAACAAGCCTCCCTCCTTTAAAAATGAGAAAGGAATGGAAAAATCACTTAGCTTCTCTCAAAAATTTCATAGCATGATCTTGCACTCAAATATTCATATTGCAACCTAGAAAAATAACACCACTTCCTCCAAACATGTATAATTTATACCCCAATATTCGCTTTTATAGAGGTTGTGTAATGTACCCAACCACCCACAGGCCGGGCTACGCCACTTCAATCTCGCTTCTGGGCTTCTTTCGACTTCCGATCTAACTTGTAATTAATTAAGATGCATGCAATATTCACATGCATAGATCAAGATTCATGTTACAACATATATAAATGAGACATATGTCATTCACAAAAATAACCAACAAGCATGCATATTATGGATACAAAATTCATACATAAATAAATACACAGCGGAATAAATACACAAGAAAATAAAACCAAAACATAGAGCACTTATCTTTAATGAAATGAATCACCAATTGGCTATAGACAAAGGATGTTCCACCCAACCGTAGGCACTATTGTTTCATGTCTCAACAACAGTGTCACCCCTGAGCCAGGGCTATGAATCCACAAGGATGGTTCGAGAGTGTCACTCGGCTTCCCAAACCATTTAGCACTCAATCTCTCATAAGCTTCTCATCACCCAAAACAATCCAAAGTACACCAACTCTCTTCTACCCAGTTTGCACAACCTAAAAGAATGGAGCCCCTTCTGTGTCACACAGTCCCTCAGGTTGTCCATCTCCTTCCAGGGCTCTAGTGCAGCTGGTCAAGAAATCTCTATGCTGAGACTCTAAGGATTCACAACTATGAGCAAATATGAACACAGAACAAAGCATCTCAGACATGCAAGCCTTAATTCATGGCTGAAATACACCAACAACCATTACTACCAACCAAACCATGGCTCCTCTCCACAATTTGTTTCCCTTACCCAAGCCAATATCAAAATGAATGAATAATGAAGAGTGGGTGAAAGAGTGAATGGATGAATGAACGAATGAAGGAGTGAACCATGAACCAGTGCGTGAGTGAAGGATAAGTAGAAGAAGAAGAAGAAGAAGAAGAACCCCCCAAACATACCAAGGATGGGTTTATGTAATTCTTGGAATTAAGGAACCACTTGGCCTTCCCCCCAAGAAGATCAAGTAATTTTTATTCTCCATTAAATAAAAAATGGTAAATAAAGTATATAATAAATACTTATCCCCTCAAGCCCCCTCTCTTGTGGAACCATAGCCCCCTATAACTCTTGTCCTTGTCCATCTAGAAGCCAATGATGTGTTTATTATTAATAATGATCAATCATTACATTTTCTAGGCACATTGGCCTCTTTCAATTGTTTGGGAACTCTAGCATTTCATTAAAAAAATACATTATTTAATATGGGGCTCAAAACAGAGGTATTACATTTCCCTCCCCCTTATTTTGGAACTGTCCTCAATGCATATACAAAGCAAAAAAAAAAAATTCAAAATTTATTCAAAAAGTCATGGGTACTCTGCTCGCATGGCATCTTCAGGACCGTAGCAGGTCCACTGGACTTTTACCAGCTCTATAACTCGATTCCAGAGCATTTTGACTTTTCTGTCCAATATTTACATTAGCTAGACCTGAAATCCTTCCTCTGTCTCTATCTGAATTAGATTTTAATCAATAACATGCTTAGGATCATGTACATATTGTTTTTAGCAAAGAGACATGAAATACATTATGCACATTCATGAAAGTAGGCAATGCAAGCATGTATGCAACTGGTCCTACTATGTCCAATATCTCAAATGGACCACAGGATCTGGCTGCTAGCTTTGTACAACTACCCAAATTCAAAGAGCTCTTCTCGGGCTTCACTTTTAAAAGCACATGCTCCCCTACTTTAAATTCTCTAGTTGTCTTGTTCTTATCTGCATAAAATTTCCATATATCTTGAGCTTCCTTTAAATTATGCTTGATTCTAACCATCTGGTCTTCCATATCCTTGAGAATTTCTGGCCCAAGTACCACTATGTCTGTTGGGTTATCCCAACTCACTGGAGTACTGCATTTCCTACCATACACAGATTCAAAAGGGCTCATTTTCAATGAAGCTTGATACCCGTTATTATAGGCAAAGTCAACCAAGTGCAAGTAATCTTCCCACTTAGAGGGATTATCAATCACATACATTCTCAACATGTCTTCAATTACTCAGTTAACTCTATCCGTCTGCCCATCTGACCGTGGATGGTATGATGTGATAAATTTCATATTTGTACCAAATCCTTTAAATAATCCCCTTCAGAAATTGGAAGTAAACTTTGTGTCTCTGTCTGAGACAATTTCCTTAGGTATCCCATGCAACCTAACAATCTCCCTCATGTAAATTTCTGCAATATTAGCTTTTGTATGAGTCATTTTTATAGGAAGAAAATGAGTAGTCTTTGTCAATTTATCAACCACTACCATGATTGAATCATGTTGTCTTGTTGTCCTGGGAAATTTAGTTATAAAATCAATGGTTACCACTTTCCATTTCTTCTTTGGAATTGGTAATGGTTGTAGCAAACCCGCTGGGTGCCTATGCTCAACCTTCAATCTCTGACATTCCATACATATGGCAATGTAATCAACAACATCTTTCTTCATTCCTGGCCAAAATAATTGGCTTCTTACTGCTGTAATTGTTTTCTGGTAACTGGGATGTCCGACATTTGGAACATTATACATTTCTTTTAATACCAAATTCCAAAGTTCTCCAGAACTAGGAACATAAATTCTATTTTTATGCATAAGTAATCCATCTTCTTTCAGCTCATATTCTTTAATTTTCTGTTGTACGTTTTTTTGTTGTAAGATTTCCTTTACCCGCAGGTAATGCTGATCTATGACAACAACATCTAAAATTATTCTCTTTAAATCTAACTGATGCATACTAACAACTGTAGCATACATGAGATGTACTCTTCTACGAAGTGCAGCAACAACTTTATTTTCTTTTCCTTTGATATGCTTGATGTCAAGATTGTATTCACTTAAAAATTCCAACCATCTTGTTTCCTTGGAATTCAAAGTTAGTTGTTAAAAAGATATTTCAGACCACTATGGTCTATTCTCAATTCAAATCTCTTCCCCATGAGATAATTCCTCCACATATTCAATGCATGAACAATGGAAGCAAGTTCCAAGTCATGTGTGGCATAGTTCCTCTCATGTTTCTTAAGCTTTCTGGACTCATAACCAATGACATGTAAATTTTGAGTGAGGAATCCACCAAGTCCTTCCTTTCATGCATCTGTACATACCACACAACTTTCATTTGGGTTAGAAATATTTAAAACATGTGCACTAGTAAGTGATTCTTTCAACAAATCAAAGTTCTCTTCACACTCAGATGTCCATTCAAATTTAATTCCCTTCTTTTGCAAAGAAGTGATGGGATGATCGATCTTAGAGAACCCTACTATAAATATTCTGTAGTAACTAGCTTACCCCATAAAATATATGACTTTTGAAACATTCCTGAGTGCTGGCCATCCTCTATTGGATTCAATCTTCTCTAGATCCACTGCTATACCTTGTTCTGAAATAATGTGTCCCAAGTAATGGATCTGTTCTTGGTAAAAAGAACACTTACTAAGCTTGTCATACAATTGATGTTCCCTCAACACTTGCAATATCAATCTTAGGTGATGTTCATGCCATTCCTCTGACTTAGTGATCCAAAAAGATTCCAGAGGAGACTAAGGATAACTCAGAATTCATAGAAGCAACTCAGGAAGATCAGGATGGCCTCAACAGATAGAGAAAGGGAAAAATTCAAAGTCATCAAAACTCATTGAAATTGGCATCATCGCAAAGAGTGTGTCACAAGATTTCCAACGACATAAATGGCTCATCAAACGGAGTTACGAATCAAAATATGTTCACGGTCAAAGTTTTGGTCAACCTATCCTAGTTAGCAGGGATGAGTCAGCATCTATACTGCTAACATCAACATTAGTACGTATGAAATCATCATCCGTACAGGGCACATGGCACATGTAGAGGGTGACACATGTCATGATGATGTTAGCATGATGATGTGGCAACACCAGAGGCTACCACACATCACTCATTTTTAGAATTTTCTGGTCAATTCCATGGATCAATGAGAAGGTGCCACGTGGAAGTCCGTACAACCATGTGGCAGACTATACAACCACCTTTCAAATGACATGGAAAGATGATGGAGCATGATGGATGATGTGGCACTGACGGTACAAGAGTGGTGACATGGACCAGTGGGAGGTCACCACATGGCAGCGGGAAAATACCCAATGAGGGCCAACAACCAAAAAATAAAAAAAGATATTCGATGGGGTTGGCTGGTGCCAACCTGGGCCACTTTAATAAGAAATTACGCCATATGGAACTGGCCAAACAAATCTCTGCCAAATCTATCTCCGTTACCAAAGTTAGTGAAGGAAACTTCCATGGTTGAAAACAAACAAGACAAAGGGAGGAGGCCCGTGGGTTTGACCCCAGGACCTCCCCCAATACAAGCGCCTAATAATACCTCCGCCAACCATTGGGCCGAACGACCAAGTTGGTAAGTCTACCCCCTTTTTAATTTAAAAAGTGGTTTCTCCAATGCACAGGGGGGAGACTAGGGCCTACAACAGGCCGTACCAAGGTAGGGAAAACGATGCAAAGGATAATCATTAATGCAGACTGTAGGCATGGAAATCGAGATGAATTTTATCAAGGTCCTGAAAGTACCAGACTTAGATTGAGGCGCAGAGACAGTCATATTTGGGAAATTCAACACCACAAATTCAGTGGTGCTATCTTTTTTCTGATCTGAGCAAAGCTTCTGCAGCTTAACTCCAGAATGAGGTATACTTATGTATTTTTCCAAATTCTTTTGATGAGTTAATAAAAAGGCCTACCCATTTGAGAGAAGGACCCGTAGACGTAGTCCATCAGGGACAAACTCCATTATCAAGTTTTTTGTGTTCAAATCTGATGCATATGTCTCTTCATTATTGAGTTATTCCTTCTTTATGGTGCACTTCATTTTATGCTCATTTAATACAATTCTTTAATAATTCACATCGATGAAAATATCCCAGATCACTTAGAATAGACAAGTATGCCGTCCATGAATACTATGACAAACTTATCCAAGTAATTTCTGAATATTCCATTCATTAAGCACATAAAGACAGATAGTGCATTGGATTGTCCAAAAGGCACCACTACAAATTCATAATTCCCATACCTGGTTCTAAAGGTTGTCTTATTGATGTCTTCTTCCTTGATTCTTAGCTGATGGTACCCTGATCTCAAGTCTATCTTTGAAAATATCTTTTCTCCTCTTAGTTGATCAAAGAGGTCATCAATTCTAGGTAGAGGGTACCTTTTATTTATAATGGATTTATTCAACTGTCAAAAGTCAATACATAGCCTCAAATTTCCATCCTTCTTTTTGACAAAAAGTACTGGTGCTCCCCAAGGTGAAACACTTGGACGTATGTACCCTTTCTTCAACAATTCTTCCAACTGCATTTGTAATTATTTTAATTATGGTGTACTCATTCTGTAAGGTGTTTTTGATACCGGGGTAGTTCCTGGCACTAAATCAATAGAGAAATATATCTCCCTCTTTGGTGGCAACCCTGGTATTTCTTGGAATACATCTTCAAATTCTTGTAGTATAAAAAATTCTTCAAGGCTTGGCCCCTTTGTATTTTTTGGTTCCTCCACATGGGCTGCATATAATTGACATCCTTTTCTACAACATCTCTTCAGCTGTAAGGCTAGAATATCCCTTATAGAGATGGGTCTTGGAACTCCTTTCACAGTGATTTGTTTCCATTCTTCATCAAGGCATGTAGATGTCTTGTTATGACAATCTAGGAAAACATAATTCTTGTCCAACCAATCCATTCCAATTAGAATATCATACGATCCCAATGGTATAATATTTAGATCAACTTTAGTATTTACACCATTAATACTTATGGAACAACCCCTGACCATATCATGGATTCTCCTTTTGGTTCCAGTGGCTAGCTAAAAGAAACTTGATTTTTAAAGCTTACTTTTCTCCAAACATAATCTATACACAATTTTAGGATCAATGTAACAACAACTTGCTCCTGAATCAAATAAAATAGAAACATGTTGATTAATGATCTTACCTTCCACCTCAATCATATTGGATTGGTACTCTTCTTGAAAATCATCTAAGGATGCATAAATTCTTCCCATGTCTTCTACTATTGTAGCCTCTTGGATGTTGTGCATGGTATTCACTTTGTCCTTTTTGTGAGGGAAATCCTTGTACATGTGATCTTCTTTTCATCCCCAACATTGGATTGGTGGTCTTCCCCTTTTTTCCAAGGAGTCTTCTCTCTTGGATTCATCCTTAGCATACTGGTCTTGATGTTAATTTATTAGGGATATTTCTATTGAAAGGAGGTTTGAATCCCTTCCTCCTCTGATCATATTTCCCCTTCTTCTTATCCTTCCAAGATTTCTACAAAGACTCTCTACCCTTTCCTTGCTCATATAGGTACTTATCCTTCCTGAAGGTCTCAGTCAAAGTCCCAGGTTCATCATATTGAATATTCTCTTTATAAAAGGATGGAAGTCCACTAAAATTTTTATGTATTTTCACCTTCTCATCTTTTATAAACCCTACATACTTTAGCATCCTTACAAACTTATTTTCATACTCTGCCATGGTCATGCTTCCCAACCTATGTTCAAAGAACTCCTACATTTTCTTGTAATAGAAGTGTTCTGAAAGGTACTCTTTCTAAATATTTCTTGAACTGCTTCCAAGTGATCCTATTTTCATTAATGTGCTCAACTTTCTTCAGCTGATCCCACCATATAACAAATTTCCCATGTAAATGGTATAGGGAAACTCTAGCTTCTAGGTTTGATGAGTAGTTATGCAATTGAAAATAACTCATGAGTCCAAGAAACCATGCTTCAACATTATTTTCCCTTCCTCTTTCACCATCAAAGGATGGTGGCTTAAGCTTCCTCAACTCTCCTTGAAAACTGTCCAATTCATGCCTTTTTCTTTGGTGCCTAATAGGAGACACCTCTGGACTACTTATGGAATCTTCAGATGCATAAAATTTCCTTGATGATTAGGGGGGTGAGTGATGCCTATGAGTTATTCTAGCACTTCTTGAATAACCATTTCTTCTGCGGTCATCTCTTCTTTCATGACATCCTCTCTCTTCCTCCTGTTTTGAGTTTGATCCATTCTTTGTTTGCCTTTGCAATTGATTTAAGGTTTTCATCACTCAAGAATTTATCTGATTTTGTTCTCTGATCAGTCTCTCATTTTCTTCTTTGCAACTCTGCACTTCTATTTTTAGGCTTATCATCATCTCTATCAATGTTTCTTGGTCCCCTCTATCCTTGTGTTTGTTGGATTCTATCTCTGCATTACCAAAACTGACATTTTGACCTTTGGCCTCTTTATCATGGGTGGGAGCTCCCTCTCCCTCTTCCATTTCTTGACTATGCATTCTTAAACTGAACTAATATGTTTACACCCCCTAATTCTGCAAAATGTGCAAGCAACCATTTTTTTATAACTATGCATATTATAGAAAATTTGCCAAACAGTGCTACAAGTCCTTTTTCTTCTTAATTCATGAAGAAATGTATTATCATTCTTCATATTATAACACTTCCATGTTATCCTTTAGCTGGTACATAATTTTGAATTCAGCATGGACACTTCCTTCAAACCACTTTCCATGTGACCATGGATCGAAACCACAAGCTTATTCACTCTTTCGTTCCTTCCTCTGTATTCTTCTACACATGAGCTTGTTCCAAAACAATGTCCAAGGAGCTTGGTTAATTCTTGATTTTTTTTCACCTCTAGTTGACCCCCTTTACCTTATCATGATACTGGTGCTGGGACCAAGTCCTTTGGACTTCGAATATTCTCCCTTTTTAATCTCTGATTTCTCCCAAATTTAAACTTGTCGAAGCCCTTCCAATAACTCTACTAGTAGGTCAGATGGTCGAGATTTGATCTCCCATCAACTGGACAATCCCGCCCCATCTGAAGGATTCAACAAGATCAATGGTCGCGACTTAATCATGCACTGAGATGGACGACCTTAATCAATTTGGGTCTTAGACACTCCGGAACATCAAAACTCAAAAGTCACTCAACTCCCCCGGAGTGATATCTGTCGAAGTACTTACGCCATTCTTCCACTATCGAATCTAATGGTTAAGAAAGGTCCCAAACGGATCTTAGATTGACGGTCTGCATGAATTCACAAATTTGTCCTTCAACACTTTTCACTGGTAGAGACCTTGGACACCTCCAGAGGCCATACTCCCGAAAATGACATGGCATGCTGATGTCACCTATGGTGATGTGGAACCATGGCATGCATGCCATGTGTCACTAAAAAATGAATAGGTTGGGGCCCAAAAGGTATTGAATCTGGGTGACACGTGTCCCCACATGGCACCCCTACCACATGGGCTATGACGCATCATCAATAAAATGAATGGTCCACACTTTTCTCCTTGATCTACGACTGAGATCAAATTTGAGACTCCGGGACACTGGGCTTCAGAAGTTTCTTGAATCCAACACACACTACCTCCTAGATAGTTGAATGCCAAACTAAAAATGATGAATCAAACTCCTCCCACAACCAATGGTTGTGATTAACTCTAGGCTTCGATCTTCGGGGCTTCTCTCTCCAGATGACCACCACACTCTCGAACCGCTGAACACCGAAGCAATGAAGTGAAAATATCTATGGCTGAGACTCTCCTTTGATTAACAACTAGGATTAACTGCGGTACTTCAGAGCTTCAGAACTTTGGGCTTCGATCTATAACATACCCAGTAATCACCGAAGTGGTGAAGTTTCGAAGTCCAAAAACTTCACTAACCTTCCACCATTGCTAGATTTGACGATCATCATTACTTCTGAATTCATTCCCTTGATCTAAGGGTCGAAGGGACTCCATGACTTCAGCACTCCAAGACTCCGGGAATCCGGGTTATAACAGTCCTAAAAGGTTCAATTCTCCCAGAGTTAAACTTCCCGAAGTGGTCAAAGCCAGATGATCATGATCAACGACTGAGATTTCTCCCGATCCTCCTATCAGATCAGACGACCAATATGAATTCATGACTTTGCGACTTCAATGGGACTTCACTTTGCTTACCTACCATAATTGCCGAAGTGACGAAGTTATGGAGTCTTTCATCTCCCACTTGGATTCGATCGACGACTGATGATGGGCAGGTTCGATATGATGGCTATGACTTAATATTTCCCAACCTCTAGTTTCACCTTTATCTGACGATCCTCATTCACCCATATTCTGATCTAATGATCCAGAACTCCTTGATTCCATAGTGGTGATCGCTCCCGAATTCAAAAGGGAATGATCACGATTCTAGGATCATTTACAAAGGATCTCTGTTCTGCACGATGCTCTAGCTTCTACGCGCTCTATGCAATGCTATCACTCTTGAGCTTTAAGATCTTGAAGACATATTCTTCTTAACCATAATACCCTATCCAACAATACCGGCCCATACCAGCCTGGTGTTTCAACCAGTAGCTCTGATACCAATCTGTAACATACCCAACCACCCATAGGTCAGGCTACGCCACTTCAATCCTGCTTCTGGGCTTCTTTCGAATTCTGATCTAACTTGTGATTAATTAATATGCATGCAGTATTCACATGCATAGATCAAGATTCATGTTACAACATAAATAAATGAGACATATGTCATTCACAACAATAACCAATAAGCATGCATACTATGGATACATAATTCATAGATAAATAAATTCATAGCGGAATAAATACACAAGCAAATAAAACCATAATAGAGAGAACTTATCTTTAATGGAATGAATCACCAACTAGCTGGAGACCAAGGATGTTCAACCCAACCGTAGAAATTGTTGTTCCATTTCTCAATAGTAGTGTCACCCCTGAGCCATGGCTATGAATTCACAAGGACGGTTCCAGAGTGTCACTCGACTTCCCAAACCAGCCAACACTCAAGCTCTCACAGGCTTCTCAACACCCACAACAATCCAAAGTACACCAACTCTCTTCTACCCAACCTGCATAACCCAAGATAATGGAGTCCCTTCTCTGCCATGCAGTCCCTTAGGCTATCCATGTCCTTCCATGGCTCCAGTGCAGCTGGTTAAGAATATCCATGTTGGGATTCTCGAGATTCATAGCTGTGAGAAAAGTTGAACAAAGGACAAATAATCTCAGACATGCAGGACTTAATTCATGGTTGGAATACACCAAAAATCATTACTGCCAACCAAACCATGGATCCTCTCCACAATTTGTTTCCCTTCCCCAAGCCAAGATCAAAATGAATGAAGAATGAAGAGTGGGTGAAAGAGTGAATGGATGAATGAATGAATGAAGGAGTGAACCGTGAACTAGTGCGTGAGTGAAGGAGAAGTAGAAGAAGAACAAGAACGAGAACCCCCCAAACAGAACAAGGATGGGTTTATGTAATTATTGGAATTAAGGAACAAGAACGTAGAAGAAGAACAAGAACGAGAACCCCCCAAATAGAACAAGGATGGGTTTATGTAATTATTGGAATTAAGGAACCACTTGGCATCCCCCCCAACAAGCTCATGTAACTGTTATTCCCCATTAAAGCAAAATGGGTAAATAAAGTATAAAATAAATAATTATCCCCTCAAGTTCCCTCTCTTGTGGAATCATAGCCCCCTATAACTCTTGTCCTTGTCCGTCTAGCAGCCAATGATGTGTTTATTATTAATAATGATCAATCATTACATTTCCTAGGGACACTGGACTCTTTCAATTGTTTGGGCACTTTGGCCTTTCATTAACAAAATACATTATTTACTACGGGGCTCAAAACCGGGGTATTACAAGTTGTAGTTTTAAAAATATGTAAATTTGTTTCATCTATTAGGTGAAGAATCCTACAAACTAAACTCATAAGAATGGATTAGTGTCCACTAGAGATGCCATTGAACGTCTAGCACCATCTCAATCTAACTTTTTGGTGGCATTATACTTGCATTATAAATTGGAAAGATATCTATGACTTGTCTACATAAGAAGAGGAAAGTTTTCATTGAGTATTTAAATAACTTCGGTGTTCTCAGTGACTTATCAAAATGTGCATGCTATTGCTAGACTTGCACATGATCCCATTGCAATACCATTAACAAATGTTACCTGAATCAAACATACAATTTTTTTCATGCAATTAATTAAATAGAAACATAACAATTAGAAGAATAAATCTTCCATTTACTTTTCTCAAACTAGTTGGGGAAAGGTAACATGCGATCAATGCAATATTAACAATGTTTTATGTGAGAATCACAAAAAAAATATAATTTTTTTTATCATAGTTTTACATGGTAAGTAAAGTATATACATATTCTACTTCGAAAGAAATCAACCTCAATTACACTGAAAAAATACACATAAAATCTAAGAGAGATTATTCTTCTAAACAAATTAGCATTGGCCTTGAATGCCAAATTGCATTGATAATGATATCATTTTTTTCATATGTGAAAAAGGAGATATAAAGCAAAGCTAACAATTCTTACTAGATTTTTTTTGTATGTATGGATATGATATTGACGCAAAGGAATTTTGACAAGGTTTTGTGGATATAAAAGACCATAAATGACAGTGGTGGAAAACATAGTATACCTGGTCCTCCATCATAGAAGATGAAATAGATCCAATTTCCCAATAGAGCGTGTTTAGGTTGTTCTATGTACTGCCCATGTTTTCTACTCTTGCCATGGTTTCTTTTCGTAGGCTCCCATACACATAAAAAACAACCAAGGCAAGAATAAAAAAACATGGGCAAAAGAAACCTTGTCGGAAATAAGTTATGGATTGTGGATTGACATCCCTTTAGACCTTCATTTGTCAAATATAATAATATGTTAAATGACTGAATAATAACTAAACATCAATGGGCTTGTATTTGACAAATAGAATTAAATTTTATATGACTGAATAATAGTTAAATATGTATGATTCTCTAGAAATACTAAAGAGGAATACCTCATGAATGATCTCCTCTTGGTTTCGAGAATGATTTATTCTCTTCTAAATAGGACCAACCACGTGAAGGTGGAATCTCGTTTGGAACTCTAAATTACACATTTCCTTCATTCACCAAGCTGTACAAACTATTATTCAATGCTTAAAATTATGGGTAACCTAAATCTTTGACAAAGTATCCCATGCCTGCAAGCATAATAACCTCATCATGGCATGCAACCAATGCTATCAAGAGCATATTTATGCCATTATTTTTCAAGTGAAACACAGCCTATCATGTCCATAAACCAAGCTACTCATAGTTGAATAAAAGGAAATAACCCATACCATGACTTCATGCCCAAAAAATACAAAATGGATTAGGAGCAATGAGCTGCCAACATAGTTTTCCATGGCTAAATTGGTGTTTGCAAAGGTTGGGCAAGGACATACGAAGAGCGAGAATGTTGTGGGATTTTTCACTTAACCATTTTTATAAAAGGTTTTATCTTACTCTATGAGCATGCATATGTATATATTAAGGAGTGGTGGATGAGAGTACTTCAACCTTCCAGGATGTGCACATATATCATAAATTTGATGCATGAATATACTCTGTTGAAATCATCATAAACCAAATATTCACTTTTCAAATATTCAAGCGTGCATTATGGCCTAAATATATGAATGCCATGTATCCCAATATCATATAGTTCATGTATGTAACTCCTTAGGCATGTTGGAAAATTTGTGGACAACTTGTTTATTACACTAATATAAGCCAAAACCTTGCACATTCACCGGTAATTCAGAGCATTGATGCACATAAGAATGTTGGGTATGCATGCAACCCTTTAAACCATTTATGGGAATCAATAAATATACACCAATAAAGAATCTGAAAGTGTAATAGGATGACAAGTAATTTATACTACCTAGGCATGGAATGTTAATTTCCCATTAAATACCAAATGTTGAGAACCCACAATATTGACAATCAATTCTAGGCATACATTCATTTACAATACAAGAAAAAGAGGTATACATGCCTAGAATATTTTGCTAATTTGGGATATTGAGTGGTTGTTTGGAACTACTTCTTGGAAATAGTTTGTAGTTGTCATTACTAGAACAATGTTTACAGGCTTTGCTGAAACAATGAGACTGCACATGTAGAGAGAAAAGCCAAAGTGGTGTGTAAACATATGAAAATCAATAGATTCTAGGATGAAAACAATTAGAGCACATGAACCAAATATGTGCAGAGTAGGTATTGTATTGGTGTGGTTGGTATCATGATTGACTAAATAATACTGAATATTTATAGGATCCAAATGAGTGTTCCCTGTGCTGTCTCATCTAGTGTAAGAAATTTTATGATGATTCATATTGAATTGGTGGTATGAGTACAAAGAAATGGGGCCACTAGAACAATGTTGTGTTAATATAATATTGCATCTTTAATCTGGTCACACCTGGTATTAATCCCCCTTGATATTGAATGGTGGCTAGTAGTACAATTTTGTAGTAATGATTTTCTATATGGGTGGATGTTGGAAAGCGCATGAGTTCACTGACACACTATTTTTTTACAATCTGTTTGCTATATCTATAAGGAGAGATATCAAATTTTGTAGAAAACCATGTGTCATCCCCCAACGGAGAGATGAGTGGATAACTCATAATTGTTGATATTGATGGAGATATAGTGAAATTTGCATCTGATGAGTGTGTAGACTCAAGTGAAATTTTATTGGTGCATATGCCTACAAAGTGTGTTGTTATCTAAGGATAAAGAGAATCCTGCTATGTTGTTGTGTCTCCAAGGGTGGAAGAACTATTATATGGACATTTTGTAATGAGAGAAAAAAGGTGGACACCCTGAATAGTAGTGCTACTCCTACTAAGGTGGAGATGCAAACAATCGAGGGGATGAAAATGAGTGTGCCAATTGTATAGGTATTAGGTGCAATGGAGGGAGAATATCTATCCATAGTAAGAGAAATCAAGGGCTCCCTGAACTATACAATCACTTTAGTTTGGAAATAACCATCCCAATCCGAAGATGATATAAAATGGATTGTGGTTGTGTTCTAGAAACCACTTGTGTATGAGTATTACTTTGAAAAATTGTTTCCAACCATAATGGGGGAGTGAAAGTGGATGTACAAGAGTGTTGGACTTTAAGGTGTGGGTAGAAATACTAGGTCCTGAAGGTGCACTATAACTACGATAGCATTTGTGTTAAATGACTAGAAGAGTGAGAACATGTTAGGTGACCTCCTATAATGGATGAGGCATAGAGATAAAGTGATTTTGCATTTGGAATATTGTCAGAAGGTGTTGGAATAACTTGTATATCTAAACAGTAGGTAGAATTTGTCTATGATTGATATTGAATATGTGCATGTTTGCAGTAATGATATGTTGCTTCATCTATTATTTTGAGGAAAATAGGCTTGATCTTGTTTAATAAGTTACGTCCATGGTTGTTTTGGAATGGGACCCGAAGGTTGCTAAGATTATTTCTTTGGTAATAATGTGGTACTTATTGATTCCGTAAAAACAAAGACTAATATGGGAATGAGAGATAGATAAATATGTAGGTGAAGAGATTGAAACAACAAAACAAGTGATTGTTAATGGAGGATGAGGGGATTGTGAAATGCCATGAAAAGATTAGGGTATGATTGGGGAAGGATATGTTGGAGGAGGGTTGGTATTTTGGAGTTCAAGGAACATGGAGGAGATCACTATGGGAAAAGGTGTGGTGTAAGGTATAGCAAAAAGAGAAAGAAATGTATGCAGACTAATTGGTTGGACTATAGGATTAAAAGGACATAATTTTGTGGTAGTGTTATAACCCTAAATTTCTCTACACATGTAGAACTAGCCTTTGGCCCTCTTACTTGCATTTTTTCCCAAGCCATTACTGAGTTTCTCTTCTAAAAAACAATTTTTTTGAAGATGTACGTGCCTTGCACCATTACTTCCCGCGTACATATGCCTGCTACACCACTACAACCTACATACATACACATGCTACACCATTACAATCCGCGTATACTTTCAAAAGTTGCAAAAAATAAAAAGTTGCAAGGAATTCGTTGAGATTATGGGATATTGGGTAGTTTCCCAACTAATCCACCACCTATATCCCGTCACCCAACCAAATAACCATCATTTTTGTCATATAAAATGAGGTGTTGGGGTCTCATTCCACATCTAGACATATGAACAGTGAAACTCTTCCCATTTCAAATCCCCTCCTTGCCCAAGTTATTACAACCCTTTTGTGAGAATTGCCTCAACATTCCCCAATTAGCCCTTCTTCCTCCATCAGAACCCATTCACTTCCCAAGAAGAGATTAGAAGGTTGAGAGGAGAAGCCATACAAAGGTGCACTTGGATCTTGGTGAAGAGGAGCCTGGACCAAGTTCGTGGAGCAGTAGCCGACTTTGTTTGTAAAGGTATAATCATTGAGTTATTAATAAAATAATTACTTTTCCTGTCCCAAATCATGGTGTATTGAATGCTTTTATTGGTTTATGTTTTGACATTCTAACATCTAACCCTAATTTGTATATGAAGTAACATGCTTGTA
This sequence comes from Picea sitchensis, assembly GCA_010110895.2. Lineage (NCBI taxonomy): Eukaryota > Viridiplantae > Streptophyta > Pinopsida > Pinales > Pinaceae > Picea > Picea sitchensis. Next base: position 36,317 of record SNQJ01S0031579.1, on the reverse strand, counting down.
TTTTTCTGTTTGTCAATCTTTGAATGAAGGTCATCCTTGGGAGGAGGCATGCAGTCAACGAAGCTTTCAAGTGCGAGGGGATCATCACTGGATGCAAAGTAGAGGTATAGTTACTCGATCCCCCTCATATTTTATTTTCTTGTATGAGTTTTGGTATGTTTGGGGTAGTCTAGAGAATTAGTTGACTTTTAAACGGTTAATTGATTTGCCTACATTCCGAACCCTAGTGTAGTCATAGGGGGGGTTTTCCCACTAGTAGAACTGGCGACCATACTAGGGATGCCTCTAGGGTTTTAGGGGATTTTAGGTGTTTGATTGGTTTTTCTTCCTTTCGAGTTTCTATTAGTCTTCTGAGTCTTTTAAGGGATTTTGGTCACCTTCTGGTGACATATCAGTTCTCCCTTCCTTATAATTATGTCTGTTTTCTTTATTTTTTAAGGAAGTGCAGAGGTGTACACACCCTACTACGGTTCAACATGCGTACATACACACCTTGTATAGTAAACAACACACGTACATACACAGGCTGCTGAAGCATCAGTAACGTAGCTGGTTCAAGAAATTGTTTTTGAAAAAGAGGCAACCAACCTTTTTCCTGATTGAGGTTTATACTTCTCAGGGTTTCTTGACAGAGTTCAAAGTCTGTTTTTTTACAGCCCTAACTTTGGTTAGATTTCAGTTTACTTATCTTTTTGAAGTTTTTCGTGTTTACTTCTGAAAGGGTTTTAAGGGAGTCTTTGAATTTTTGACCGGTCTGTTTGGTGTCTTTAATGATTCCATGCGATCCACAGTGGGCCAATGATCTGTTTCAGTTTTTCCTTGTTGTCCTAGAAGATTAAATCAAATGAAAAATACTCTAGCTAATCAAGTATTAGATTGGCATGTTGCACACACATAAAAAGAAGCACACACATACACATGTACATACATTTGTAAAGGACCAACCACGTGAAGGTGGAAGCTAGTTTGGAACTCTAAATTACACATTTCCTTCATTCACCAAGCTATACAAACTATTATTCAAGGCTTAAAATTATGGGTAACCTAAATCTTTGACAAAGTATCCCATGCATGCAAGCATAATAGCCTCATCATGGCATGCAACCGATGCTATCAAGAGCATAGTTCTGCCATGATTTTTTAAGTGAAACACAACCTATCATGTCCATAAACCAAGCTACTCATAGTTGAATCAAATTAAATAACCCATACCATGACTTCATTCCCAAACAATACAAAATTTATTAGGAGCAATGACCTGCCAACCTAGTTTTCCATGGCTAAATTGGTGTTTGCAAAGGTTGGGCAAGGACATACAAAGAGTGAGAAATTTGTGGGATTTTTCACTTAACCATTTTTATAAAAGGTTTTAGCTTACTCTATGAGCATGCATATGTATATAGTAAAGGAGTGGTGGATGAGTGTACTTCAACCTTCCAGGATTATGCACATATATCATAAATTTGATGCCTGAATATACTCTGTTGCAGTCATCATCAACCAAATATTCACTTTTCAAATATTCAAGCATGCATTATGGCCTAAATATATGAATGACATGTATCCAAATATAATATAGTTCATGTATGTAACTCCTTAGGCATGTTGGAAAATTTGTGGACAACATGTTTATTACACTAATATAAGCCAAAACCTTGCACATTCAACACTAATTCAGAGCATTGATGCACACAAGAATGTTGGGTATGCATGCAACCCTTTAAACCATTTATGGGAATCAATAAATATACACCAATAAATTATCTAAAAGTGTAATAGAATGACATATAATTTATACTACCTAGGCATGGAATGTTAATTTCCCATTAAATACCAAATGTTGAGAACCCACAATATTGACAATCAATTCTAGGCATACATTCATTTACAATACAAGAAAAAGAGGTATATATCCCTAGAATATTTTGCTAATTTGGGATATTGAGTGGTTGTTTGGAGCTAATTCTTGGCAATAGTTTGTAGTTTTCATTACTAGAACAATGTTTACATGCTTTGCTGAAACAATGAGACTACACATATAGAGTGAAAAATTCAAAGTGGTGTGTAAACATATGAAAATCAGTAGAGAGTCTAGGATGAAAACAATTAGAGCACATGAACCAAATATGTGCAGAGTAGGTATTGTATTGGTGTGGTTGGTATCATTATTGACTAAATAATACTGAATATTTATAGGATCCAAATGAGTGTTCCCTGTGCTATCTGATCTAGTGTAAGAAACTTTATGATGATTCATATTGAATTGGTGGTATGAGTACAAAGAAATGGGGCCACTAGAACAATGTTGTGTTCATATAATATTGCATCTTTAATCTGGTCACACCTGGTATTAATCCCCCTTGATGTTGAGTGGTCTCTAGCTGTACAATTTTGTAGTAATGATTTTCGATATGGATGGATGTTGGAAAGCGCATGAGTTCACTGACACACTATTTTGTTGTAATATGTATGCTATATCTATAAGGAGAGATATCAAATGTTGTAGAAAACCATGTGTCATCCCCCAACGGAGAGATGAGTGGATAACTCATAATTGTTGATATTGATGGAGATATAGTGAAATTTGCATCTGATGAGTGTGTAGACTCAAGTGAAATTTTATTGGTGCATATTCCTACAAAATGTGTTGTTGTGAAAGGATAAAGGGAATCCTGCAATGATATTGTGTCTCCAAGGGTGGAAGAACTATTATATGGAAATTTTGTAATGAGAGAAAAAAGGCGGACACCCTGAATAATAGTGCTACTTCTATTGAGGTGGAGATGCCATCAATCGAGGGGATAAAAATGAGTGTGCCAACTGTGTAGGTATTAGGTGCAATGGAGGGAAAATATCTATCCATAGTAAGAGAAATCAAGGGCTACATGAACTATACAATCAATTCAGGTTGGAAATAACCATCCCAATCTGAAGCTGATATAAAATGGATTGTGGTTATGTTCTAGAAACCACTTGTGTATGAGTAATAATTTGAAAAATTGTTTCCAACCATAATGGGGGAGTGAAAGTGGATGTACAAGAGTGTTGGAATGTAATATCCCTAGGCTGAACCCAATTGTAAATGTAAATGAAAATGTACTTAAGTTGGTGAGCTGTTTTATATATTTTGACATGCACATTCCATGGTGTAGTGCGCGCAGGTACTGCGTAGTAAAATGAGGAAGTGTGCACATTTCGGGATACCACGCACATCATCTTAAGTGCACATGATATTGAGGCCATGAAGCCTTTATGCATATGATATGTTTTATAGGCCGGTGAGCCAATTATTATAAGCTAGGATGCTTATGTTTTGATTAGGCCAAAGAGCCTATATGTTAAAGGCCAGTGCGCCTGTTTTTGTACATATCTCATATTTAATATAAATTACATTGCTGCGCACAGACCGACCATGATAAAAGAGATAGGGGACTAAACTCCACTAGTTAGGGAAAGGGAAGGGGCTGATTTAAGGAATATTATATTAATATTTCTTAAATCATAAAGTATGGATAATTATGTTATCCTAAGTTCTAAAGCTTGAGACAAGTGGACCAAAGTAGCTTCCAACATGACAAGTGTCAAGTTGGGGGCATGCATACATATTGTTGGGACTTATCTCATTTTGGTATCTTCACTATCATTCAGACCAACATCTTTTCCTGATTCATCCATCACTGAGATATATAGTCAATCATCCATGAATATTGCAGCCATTGAATGATCCATTGTATCTTCATGACCTTACCTAAACCTTTATCCAGAGCCTTCTGTTGAGTAACTATTAGCTTGGGAGAGGAATTGAAGAAGCGGGTTGTCATGTGTGTGGGATATTGAAGAGGCGGGTTGTCAGGCCCATGAGAAATTCTCTGGGTGAGAGAATTGCTGGGGATTGATTTTCTGAAGGTGCTGAACTACAGCTGTAGGGCTCTGAGACTTCCTATCTAGCCCGTTGCTGAAGCCTTGGAAGGGAAGTGGGGGAAGCTGAGGGACTGTTGAGCAGAGAAGGGGAACACTTCCTTGGGTGGGATAGGCATGTGGGGAATGAGGGTCTGCAGGCTGTTAGTTGAGTGAGCACTTGAGACAAAGTATTTCCTATTGTTCATGAGCCTTTAGCCTGGTTAGGAACCCTTTACCCAGGTGGAGTTTAGTCCCATATTGGGGGTGAATCACTATTGAGAGTGATGAACAATGTGGTCTAAGGTTGGGAGGTTCGTGGAAGGTCTGCATGCAGTTGGTGATATTCTCACAAAGATAAGTGTCAATTGTGTGATTAATTTACATGATGCATTGTTATTCATGTGTTATTTTTATGGGTTTATCCCATGTGTCATTATAGCTGTCTGTATGCTTATGGGTATTACAGGTATATGCTGCATGTATATGTTTGCTTCTTTTTAGTGTGAATCCATGCATTTACATAGCATATTTTTCTGTTCACGTTTTATATATATTAAGCTTCCACAAGAGTTCTGTATGTGCATATGTTTTAATTGCATGCAGTTAGAAAATTATATGAGACATAACTTAGTTAGGATTCTAAGTATCTTATAGTACGTTCCACACAGAGAACAGATGTGTTCTCTGGTGTAGCGTGGCCCGACATGAATGGTCGGGGATGTTGCAAATGTGTATTTGAGCATGAAAGAGTGTTCAGGAGTTGCATGGCCTAGCCTTTTGAAGGTTGGGAATGTTAGAAAGACGGTTTGAGAGCTAAGTAAAGCGTCTGAGTAGTGGCATGCCGCAACTGGTGTGAGGTCGGGGATGTTACAAATTGGTATCAGAGCTTCAATTTTCAACACTGAGCCTAATGGGCCGAGTAAGTTGAGTTGAAACAAAATGTCATAGAGGATTTAATTCGAAGTCGCCAAATTTCAGTTGTAGAGAATCCATGGAAAAAGTAACAGCAACTGGGCGGAAATGGGGAAAAGCCCCAATTTTTGTGGGTGAATTCATGAGAAAATGGAGAAATTCGGTCAAGTGATGAAATATCACTGATTTAATATCTGTCCTGGCAAATTCAAACCTAGAATTGGTCGAATTTGAAGTTACAGTGAAGTCATGACAGATGGAGCGGAATTCACGAGGATTTGATACGCATAAAGGTGAATGTGCACAGGTGGTGCACTAAAAATGCATGATGCATAGTGAAAAGCATGTGATAACTAAAATTTGGCATTACGCGACAAGACATCGACATGTTGGTGCGCACGCTAAATTTCGGTACAGTGCGGAAAATGTTAGCGAGCAGGGGCGCGTAGTAAATTGTGGCGCCGCGCGGAAGAATATTATGTGAGGATGCATGCGCTAAAGTTAGCATTACACGGTGTACACACTATTATAACCCTAAATTGCACCACACATGCTTACCTGGCATCATGCCATCTCATATCCCTTCTTTGCCAAAGCACTGTTGAACAACTCTTTGGAAATCCTCTTATATAAAGGCCCACGCGCCCTACTCCATTACTGTACGCGTGTACACACTGGCTGACCCAAAACAACCCGCGTGGACCGACAAAAGAATGAAAAAAGGAAAGTTTCCGATGGAACACAAAAGATATGGGTGAGTTAACTGAAACTCCTGGCCATGCATGGCCGAGGGTTCGTCCAAATACCTAGCTCCTTCTAGCCTATAAAAGAAGGGGCAAGGGTCCCATTTGGAAGGAGGAAAAATATAGCAAAGAAACTTTTCTCATTTGCGTATTCCCATTGTCCAACCCTTTAGCCTTTCCTTGTGCCAAAGGAGAAACAAAGCAAAGCAGTTGGAGGACATTCGAAGAGGAGCCCAGGATCAGGTTCGCGGAGCGGTGGCCGGTATCAACTTTTGTAAGTTGACTCATTCAAAGTAATAAAGAAAATGCTTTTCCCGTCCCAATTCATGACCTTTTTATAGTTTGATTAGTATATGTTTGGATTTCTAACCCGTTAGTATATAAGTAGGATGCATGCGTAGTTGTTGCTTGTCTGGTATGCAGGTCAGCTTTGGAAGGAGTATTGCGAACAAGTAATCAAGTACAACGGAGGATCGACATTAAACGCCGGGAATGAGGTAGGTTGATCTTTCCATGCATTTACTAAGAAAAGGGGATTTAAATCTAGGGATGAAGGTAGAAAGTAGTTTCTCTTCGGTCATATCTGCATGCAAAGTTTGAACTCTATTTGCTAGTCCGTAGGGAGATTTCCCTCACAACAGAATTGGCGACCATACTGGGGAGACTCTCTAGGGTTCCTGGAATTTTATTTCGTTTTTGGGTAGTTTTAAAGACTAGTTTTTCTTGCCTATTTTTTCTTTTAGTTTCTGTAAGGTTTGAGCTAGCAGGGAGTCTGGTTTTCCATACCAGCTTTCCCTGTCTTTTGCTTGACTGTGTTTTTCGGGACCCACAGAGGTACACACGGCCTGCATAAGGTCTGCACGCGTGTACCCGCGCCCTACTCTCTGATAGTCCACATGTGAACGCTAGCTGAAGAAGTAGCAGTAGCGTGTAGAGTTCAAAGAAATTCTGAGGCAGTCATCCTCTTCCCTGTCAGAATCACATATTCTCAGGGGGTTTTCTGGAATTCTGTCCGAGTCTTGGTTGTGTGTAGTCCTATCTCAGATTGTTTTTTCTTTATCATTTTTCCTTACATTATTTGTTTTTCTGTTAAAAAGAGTGTCCAAGCCTTCAAGGGATCCTGGTTATCAATATCAGTGGTCTCTTCCTGGTTTGGTCTGTCTGTTTTCATTTTTTCTCAGAGTTTAGATATACACGCGGCCTATAAAAGGTCAGCCCGCGTGTACACGCCCTCTGTCTCTATCCAACACGCGTTCACACACGTGCTGTTAGATTAACAGTCGCGTGCTTGTACATGATACTTTTTGTTGAGGGTAAGGCAATCATCCTTTCCCTTGATAAGAATTATTCCTCTAAGGTGTTTGAATCTCTGTCTAAGCAGTCAATAGCTTAGGATTAATATTACCCTTAGCTTTCTTTTTCTCATTTAAAAAGTTGTCATAAAAATAAAAGAATTTTTAAGGTTTTTAGACAAGTGTGACAGTCATTTTTTTTTTAAGTTGCTAGTGTGTGATTTTTGACCTGATTCTTTGTGATCTGCGATTAGGCTAGAATTGTTTTTCTTGGTTTTTGGTTGTTGGTATTTTTCCTTTCTGCTTTATCAAGCATTTAAATAAATAAATAAAAAAATCTCTTTTCATTTTCTTATTTGGTTGAAGAGGGTGTTTCTGCATTATTAGCCAGGGAAAATTCATTTATTTCATAAGTTTTTTGTAGTTTACTTAGATCATAAGTAGATTGTAGTCAAGTGAAATTTCTTTTGAGTTTGTTGTCCAAAACCTTAGAAAATTAAAAATATTTCTTTTGAAAAGTTGTTGAAATTTTGCATTCAGTAAAAGTTTTGTTTCCATCTTTTTTATTCATTTTTTTGCTTTCGTCTTTTACACATCATCAGTTTCACTTTCATATCCCTTGACGTAATACAAAGCCATAAAATTAACACCAAATTTAAAATCTACTAGACTTTTATGTTTGTAGGGTCCACCTACTAGTTCAGGATTAGAGCCTTGGATTAGGTTGGAGAGGAAACTCTTCAAGGCCATTTAAAAATCAAACATTGGAGTCTGAGTTAGGGAGTCTCTAAGTCCAGTGTCGTGAAAGTTATCCGGGACCCCTCTCTAACACAGGGGATAAACACGAGGTCGTGTGCGGAAAGGTAGCGAAGATAACCCCTCCAAAGTTGGACCAATCGTAGTGGAGAACACATATAGAGGGATTCTTTTGGGATTCTGTCGTTTGCATTTTCCATGGAGCTTCGTGGGTCTCGAATCCATTCGAGGACCTTAGTTGTCTTCTGGACCATTTTATCTCGATACCCTTGACAGGTTTCGGGCTCGATACCCTGCTCATTGTGGTCTACCTGAGTTTCGACTGTACCCACCTGGTGACTGTTCGCGCGCTAGTAACCTAGTTGCCAATCTTTTTTAGGGACATACACAAGTGACTACGGGGGTATACCGCGGTACCTAAGACAGACATCGGGCCATGCTTTGTAGAGTATACCTAGAGGGTGCTTTCATGTTTGAGTTCCACTTGCACCGGTAAGTGGCTCTAGTGTCGGTTGTTGTAACTATTCTTCCAATTAATTTAGTGTTTGCCTGTCTTATCTTCTAGGGATTCTGTTTTAGGGTGTGTTACTTTTGAACGTTTAGACTACCTTAGAGTGTATTGGATATTCTCACACAATGGAGGATCCTGAGCTCCGCTGGTCATGAAGGCTTCTTGGCCTGTCGCCAGTTACACTAGAGCCACCCCCGCCACCATTAATGCGAAAGCTAGACCAACAAGTGTCTTTTGAAGCGACCGGGTTACAATCCATTGTGCTTAACCAACCCTCGGAGGAATCGACCATTTTGGACCTTGAAGCAACCGCTCTTGGCCCATTTGAAACCCCAACCACTGATTTCTTGGCACCTTTCGTCGTACCAATTCAATTTTACAAGCGCCAGACAGTGTTGCACACAACAATGGAAAAAAATGCTGTTACCCCTTCTGGGAATTCTTCAATTCCCACCACGGTTTTCACCACAGGAGAGATTTCACCTCCTAACCCACCATCATCGGTCCGAGCTACCATGGTCTCGACTGCAACTACTTCGCACAGTGGTTCAATCCCATCTTTGGCGACAACCACAACCCCTTTCACACCAAGTGTGATAGGCCCTTTGTTATCATACAGGATTCCAGGTCAGGTAAAAGTCCTGTACTTTCTTACTCCAGTTTACAGACTTTAGGTTTGGGGGCAGGGAGCTCTAGCGCTCCTTTGCAAGGTCACATGGGGGGCACTCTTGCTCTTTTTAATGCTTTCCCTTACGGAGGAGGTCATATCCCTCCTTTGTCCCCTTCACTCGGTGGCTTGCATCAACAATCTGTCGGGCAACCTACACACAATAGTTTATTTGGAGTGGGGAGTCAAGGACCCCCTTCACATAGTATGCTGGTAGGTTTGACACCGTTTTCTTTGAACGAAACATTTGGTAACAACACCTTCTCGTCAACTGCTTTCCTGACTGGGGGCAACCCCATTTTTGGACAATCTACTCCTATGCAGGGTACTATTCCTGCATAGGGGGCAAAGCTAGCAGGACCTTGGAATTTAGGGCAGGGATCCATTCCCTCGTCCGGAATGCTGATCTGGGGTAATTCTTTCCACAATAAATGGAACCCTGGACAAACTACTATGCCTATCCCCATGGGACTGGCATGGGGTAATCCTTCCCAAAGTCCTTCGAATATAATGCATGACCAACAGTCTATGTCCTATTTTGGAAATCAGCCGATGATGTCTCCACATATTCAAAATCCATATGCTGTCCAGGGCCATGGTTTCTACCAGAATCCGGGCCAGCAGCCAAACTTTTCCTGGCAACCTGGTGCCATTCGAACTCCAGGACCCTTTTTCCTAGGTTATCACCAACAACCCAAACTACCTTTCCTAGCGACTTTACACTTGCCAGAATTGACAAGGTTGTTGAATGAACCTATTTGTCACGATCCATGTTGGCCTCGTATGCCGACGAAGTTGCCTTCAGACATTCCAAAGTTTTAAGCCAAGCCTAACGAAGATCCAGGAGATCATGTGACTACTTTCCATCTTTGGTGCTCATCTAACTCATTGAAAGATAACTCCATACAATTGCGATTGTTTCAACGTACTCTCGTTGGGAGTACCGTGAAATGGTACATTGAGCTCGATCACTCAAGATAATCTTCTTTTGGTGAACTGGCAATGGCTTTCTTGAACCATTTCCAATTACCTGTGATATACGACGCTGGCACAGAGCTGCTCGCCAATTTCGAACAAACAACAACAGACCATATCTCTGATCACATCCGAGAATGGAGATGCTGGAAGAGTTTAATCAAGGTACCAATCCCACCAGCATTCCTGCTTGAGTGGTTCCTTAAGTCTTTGGTCTCGCAGTTATCCAAAGACGTTGCGATGTCAGGAGTTTTCTCTGAAGAAGACGCCATCATGAGGGCTCAA
>SNQJ01S0031578.1:185344-196673 GCA_010110895.2 Picea sitchensis | reverse complement strand
TTTAAACACATGACATTTCACTTGCAATAATTATTCAAGTTTTTCAAGTCTTCTTCAATTTTAGATCAAGAACATGCAGCACGTTCGATGTCTTGCTTGTACTTGTTGATACTTCTTGCGAGCTGCAAACCATGTATTGCAGATGACATCAGTATATCTTCCATGCCATAGATGAATATATAGCCCAACAAATTTGTTTAGTAAACATAGTAAGAGAAGAGTGTATGCATCTTTACCTTTAGCCTTGTCGGTCCGTCGATGTCTGGGATGACTGGTTGCTCATGCCCATGTCACTAGTCCAACTTTTTCTGATGCAAGCATGTGTAGATGAACATCAAGACTAAACAAGCATATGGATTGTATATTGTCCATCAGAAGGACCAAATAACCATAAAAATGTATGCATCTGAATTTTTTAACTAGAGAAATATTTAACAGTAAAGAGGGCATGAGCGTGGGGCACCATGGCCAATCTGTATATCGCGGACCCCCGGAAGCCAAGGGACCAATCTTCAACCTGGCAACATGGCACCCGCAATCGAGAAAGTGGGTAACTATGGAAGAAGGTAGAAGTACAAACACATATGTGAATCTGTTAGTCCACCAAATGACACACGAAGGAATTTTCGAAAAGCACACTAGGCAGATGAATTAGAAAACAAAAGGGATAATAGAAAATGGAAAAAGTAGAAATAGGGAGTGCATAAAGGCCCATTACTGCAAAGTCATCGTTTTCAATTCTAATATTATATGCCCCCACCTGGTTTGTATATTTAATTTACCAGCACACTTGGTATACCTTTTAGAAGATTGCACCACATAACCCTCTGTTGTTGCATAGAACGATTCATATCCCTATCCAAGCAACCCGTTTTTTCCAAGGAAGCAACGTCGAAGATGAAATGGACACAAAGGCAAGTTAGTATGAAGACAAACATCTAAAAGAAAGAGAAACAACTCTATTTGCCCGCCAAAGAGTCCTTCGTCCTGTCTAGCCATTCTGTTTGTTTAAATGTTGCAATGCAGCCCAAACACAACGGACATGAACCAACTTTGTATGAAGGAAGGAACGCATGTAAGCAAGATAACTTACCATGTACGAAGGAACACAACTAGTTTAAAACATATACAAATCATAAATGAAATACAAAATAGCGCAATATGAAACAACAGTACAAGCATGCACCTTTCTATATCCTCTTCAGTCGATGCAGTCAACACTCCCTAGTTTTCTCCAGCTACTCTGTTTCTTTGAATGAGGGAACGCACAAAATTCAATGAACATCAATGGAACCTGGTATTCACCAGAGAACAAGAAATATGTACACACAACAAAACTGGCTGAACGAATAGTCTAGAAAGGCAGAAACATGAACCTTTGCGCTTCTCTATCCATGGTTGCAAACGCGTAGATTTGTTTTCCCTGGCCAAAATATATTACAAGGTACAAAATATCATGCAATTGCATGGTTGCGGCTAAACGAATTATGGTTTTCCCTAACAATTTATCCAGATATGCCCTTTAACCATGTTCGTTATCCTCTACACAGACTGTTGTTCCCACGATACAAGTTCTCAGTTTTCCGTGGCAAACCACCTAGACATGCTTCCAGACATCAAAATATAATCTTGCAGAATCTTTATTGCACATATCATATCTCAAGCACAACACAAATTATATTATGTGCACACTAGTCTATGTAGAGGAGAAAGAACATGTAATGTCATATCCACACATCTGACCATACATCGTTTATAAATGTAGCATGCATACATATGCTTTATTCCAACAAAAAAACATCGGATACTGTAACTTCACAAGTAATCCTCCAACAATTTTTCATGCAACTATTTTCTTTCATGGCAAGACTAGAGCACCAGCAAAATCTCACAGAATAACAGATATCGACCTTGGCAGACATGATAAATAGCACAACTGCATGTCGACTCGTGGGTGCAAGCACTGAACACTGTAAAGCGCCCTCAAAAAACAATAATAATCCAAAAAAAAAGAAAAAATAAAAGCTCCAACCACCGCTGCTCCACCCCAACCCTGCAATGCCAAATCAAACAAAAGAAAACAACAAGGACCAAAGTAGCCAGCAAGCACGAACAAGCCAAACTGCATCCTCAGGGCCCCAAAGCGCAAACCCCAGCCAACCAAACAGAACCAACAACCCACGAACCAACGAACCAGCAAGAACCACCGAGCCAGTGAACAACATATGTATCTCCAACAATTACGAAACTGCAACCCAAGCACAGAAGGAACCAGAAACATACAAGGAACATGCGACTACAAATAAGAAAACATTTTTACTTGCAAACTGCAAACACTGAACAAAAAACAAGGAATACAAAATGAAACTATGGCATCGAAACTTACTCTGAAATGATGAAATTCCGAGGGAAACAACAACAAGCAGCAACCGACAAACCAGCGAAGAAGAAGCACTCACCGAACCAGTAAACAATGCATGTAGCTTCAACGATTACGAGGATGAAACATACAATGGAAGCAACCGACAAACCAGCGAAGAAGAAGCACTCACCGAACCAACAAACAATGTATGTCGCTTCAATGGCAGAACAAGGATGAAACATACAATGTTTGTCAAACTAGCGGTGGACAAACAAGACTGTGCAAATTCACTATATCTGTATACAAAATTTCGAGGAAAAATGTACTCTGAGAAGCGTATTTACATAAACATTTAAGACTGCCAAGCTGTCTAAGGGCCTCGTGCTATGCAAACATTTAAGTCCTATTGAGGCATCTCSGAATAAGTGTCAATACATTTAAACAAATATACATACGCCAAAGACGCCATAAACTTTGGAATTCTCAATCACTACAAAGCTTGGATATCAAAACATTTCAATATGCTTAGTACATATGAAAACTTACAGATATATTCGCCTAGCAGAAAATGCTAATACAAACATTCCAACTAATGCTAGCATTAATCGACCTTCAAGCAATATAGAGGAAAAATATATGATTAAAAAATATTGTCTACGAGAAAAAATTTGGATATGTTGCCATATAGTACATTGGGAATAGCGAAGCCGGCAATAAGACCTCCAATCTCTTATCCAATCAGATCAGTACATATATATTTCTTTTTATTATATAAAAATATATGCTTTTAATTTCATAGCTCCAACAATAAGTATTCTGCAAATATTTCGGATCAAAGGACAAATTAATATGTAGTCAACGCATTATCGATCACTATAGTCCCTCTATACCTACGGTAGGGACTAATAACTATATTAATAAAAGAAAAACATATTTGCAATATCTAAATTCAAAGTCAAATATATAATTGCAAAAAAAACCCTAAAAAAATTATGTAATTTTATTCACTAGATATTAACATTCAATATCACCATTAACACACTTACATGAACTAATGTATTATTAATTGAAATGGTATTAATTCATTTGTTAAAATGTGTCATTCATCAAATAATACGTGTCACATTAAGTTTAAGATTCATGAAGTGTCGAATTAGAATTAGAATTTGGTGAATCCAATCATTGGGTGGGAGATTCTTGGTACAATTGAATTATCAAATTTGTGATGCTTAAGAAGTTTGAGCGTATAAATAAATTGAAGTTTAAGTTAAGTTCGATGGAGTTGTTCTACATTTGAGGCTTCAACAAGAATTTGGTGGTCAATATAATGAAGTTTAATGCATATTTTTATTTGAGTTCGATGGCGTTGTTCTATATTTGAGGCTTCAACAAGAATTTTTGAGGCTTCAACAAGAATTTGGTGGTCAATCTAACAAAAGTTTAATGCATATTTTTATTTGAGTATGATATTTGAGGCTTCAACAAGAATTTGGTTGTCAATACAAGGAAGTTTAATTCATATTTTTGTTTGAGTATGATATTGTAATTGTACTTATAACTTCATTAATTTGACAGCTCATTGTCACTGTACATTACTTTGATTAAATCACATCGTTTCATCAATGCCACATTAAAATGATTTTCATAAGCTTCATGATGAAGAAATCTGTATGATTGTGTCATTGATAAAGTATATATTAAAAAATCATCATCATCCTAATAAGAGCTCATTGTGAGTATACATTATTTTGATAAATCACATCGTTTCATCAATGTCACATTAAGAAGATTTTCTTAAACTTCATGATGAAGAAATTTGTTAAAAAGATTTTCTTAAACTTCATGATGAAGAAATTCGTATGACTGTGTCATTGATAAAGTATATATTAAATTTTTTTTGCCATTCTCATTTATTGTATGAGTATATAATTATATTATTTTGATGATTATCATTTGATAAAAATAATTTTAAGTTATTGATAATGATTTAAGTGTATTTTTATTAATTTTTTTAAAATTAATTTCAACTCAAAACAATTAATCAACTATAAAATGTAATATTTTTTAAAACTATTAAGTTATTAAACCAAATATAATACAAGTATTTGTTGAGCTGAAATATTAGATGTGTTATGTGGTACATAATAATCACTTACATATATTTTATATTTGTGAAATATCATAAATAAAGTTCGGAAGGTTACATATAAAATGTATTGTCAATATGAGCCAAATGCCATCTCCTTCATGCCCATGTTTTTCCGCAGTGAACAAACACAATTCCACATGTGTCCAACAATCATGAGCCTCAAAATGATTAGTTGGATGGTGTGCAGGAAGAAGACACAATTGGGTAGACACATAGCCAGAGAAACAAAAATACATGATAGCACTCTTCCATGCCAGGTAGATGTTTTTCAGGGTTGTTTTTTTGGTTGAATCAATATGTCAAAGTTGTAACTTGCAGAAATGTATGGAACTTTTGTGTGGGAAAGCCTATAGTTTGTCAAAGTATATAGTTCTTTATCTAGTTAGTTTAGAGATATTTTTTGAGATAGAGTGGGATGTTAAATCTTTGTACTTTTTAACTGTATGTTTTCACACAACGTTTTTTATTGAATGCAATTATATATATATATATATATATATATATATATATATATGAAATTAAAGCTTGGTGTAGTTGAGTGTTGTGGTTATTATGAATGAAGTTTCAAGATAAAACTTGACCAGTTATTATTGATATTTGATGAGATTGTTGAGCCTTACTTGATGTTCTAAATATAATTAATTATTATTAAATTAAATAAAAATTATTTGAATTTTTTATTCTATGTTATTATAATATTTTGTTAAATAATAAATTCTGTAAATAAGATTTAATTTTTTAGAATTTGAACTTTTCCATTTTGATATTATTAAAATTTGGTTATGTAATTTTGGTCAAAATTATAATTTTTTATTAATAAAATTATTATTCTTAATACAAAAATGAATTCAACATCCTTGAATACTCCTATTACAACTAGATTGCACATTATTAATGTCTAATATTTATAATTCTATCAATTCAAAAATGATTTTTGTTATGTTCCAAGTTAAAATAATTAGTTTCCCTTCATCTTATTTTGAGTAAAAAAAAAAAATTCATAAGCTTAGACAAAAAAACACCATTAAAAACATTTTTTTTAACTAATAATATATGAACACAATTTTAAACAATTTTTTTTAAAAAGAATTAAAAAATTATAATTATAATAATGAATAAAAAATAAAAACAAGTTGAGAGGATAAAGATTTAAACATTACACCTCTTCTAAGTATCAATAATGTCAATTGTTATGTGACCATAGATGGGGAAGAGAGTAGGAGACCCCCTTTTCTTAGGAAGGAGGCTCCGCCTACTCCTCTTCTTTGTTAGAGGAATCATAGGTGGGCTCATAGGAATCGTTATTTTTCTTATTATATGGATTGAAAGGAGGGTCATGGTCTGCCATCGGGTCTTTTAATATCCAGAGTCTAACATTCTCTTATACAACAACAATTTTGGGTTTGGGTGGATGCCTAATTTGGTCTTTCTCTTTGTTTAACTATTCAAGTTTTCAACAATCTACCTTCTCTTTGTTTAATTATTCAAGTTTTCAACAATCTACCTTCTCCCAGCCAGTAACTGATTATGATAAATTTAATTATTCAAGTTTTCAACAATCTACCTTCTCCTAGCCAGCAAGTAACTAATTATAAGAAATGTTTGTATAGGCATTATTATTGTCTAGATAAACTATTGAATCCATGACCTCTTCAATATCTATTGAATCCATGACCTCTTTAATCAGGGAAATGAATCTTACATGTGAGTCATAACCATTTAAATTAGCAATCCAATTTAAATTAAATTTATTTTAAAATTTTATTCAATTTTATTTATCTTCTTTAATTTTAATATATGAGAAAAAATTATAAAATTTATTTATCAAAAATTAATTAATTTATATAATTTTTAAGATATTTAAAAATATATATACTTTTATCATTTTAAATATAATTTTTTATTTTATTTTTAAATAAAAAAGTGGAACCTGTTATATTAGATTGATAAAAAACTTTTACAAAATATACAAAAGTGTAGGTCTGATGTCACCAAAAATGTTGCCGATTACCGGAAACCAGCATAGGTGGAGGGCAAATAGCAATAGCATGATAAAACATGAAATAAAGTAGCATCTGTCCTGCCCGGAGGAAACTAGGACAGATGTCTATAGTCCAAATGCACATAAAACAGTAACATAATAAAACTAGGAACCAAGAGAGCATAAAAACCTAGGTGCCTGGTGACCTGTCGTTCTCGCCAATCTGCCACGTGGACCCAGTAGGGATGGAAAATGCTTGCGCGCAGAGGGGGCACTTCCGCTGAGCTGGAGCATTGGAATATGCATCGAGGAGAATGTCCATGCGCTGGCCCATGATGAGGGCTCGATGCTCCAGGTCAGACATGTGGCCACGAAGGTCGAACACTAGAGCCAGGTGCTCTACCCGGAGGAGAGAGCCATGCATGCTGCCACCCACGTCGTTGAGGGGAACATTCCTCGATTCCACCGCCACTCCAAAACCAGCGTCGAACACCCCCTGCTCCGCATCAACATCTGCACCCTTCGTTTCTGCTTCATTCACCTGCATGTCATGGCTGTTGGGATTGTTGTCGCCGGGCCAGGGGATTTCTTCCACAATGCAGCCGGGGGTATCGTCTTCCTGTGCCGGAATAGGTCTGCGTTCCTCCCGATGAGTCGCCTCAGTGGCGCGAGTCTTCTCTGCAATCAACAGGTCCTCCATGAACGGGTCTTCCACCACTACACAGGGGGGAAACTCCTCCTCAGTACCAGCTTCCTGCCAGTCTCCCGGTGTATTAGCCTTGACATCTCGGCTACAGCCAGCTCCCGGCTTAGCAATGGTGGCGAGCAGCGCCAATTTCTCTGCCCTAGCTTTCCTCTGAAGAATGGAGGTCGCTAGAGCCAAAGCGTGTTACAATTGCTCTTTCCGTCGCCGCTGCGCCTTATGTGCATCCCAGGCCGCGCCACGGCGAGGTATGCGTCTCTTTCGAGCCATGGTGAAATAACAGAGCGGTTGCAGGGAAAGGCAGATGAGCCAGGACGAGAGCAGTTGCAGGTGCAAAGCACGAGCAAGCCAACTCTGTCTTGTTACACACAGAGACAAAATGCCCGGACAATCCTTACCAAAATACAACGAAAATGCAGAGAGCCAGGGCGAGAGGAATGCTGGACTGTACCAGAGCATCCAAGCGAAAAGCAGAGCCGAGGTAGGTGCAGTCCCGCTCTGTCCGGGAAAATAAGAAATCAAATAACCAAGAGCCGAGGTCACCTGCCCGCACTTAACCCCTTCCATCCCGAGTGCGCTGTGGGCGTAAATGATCGCGCGAGGGAGGAGTCCTTCCGTCCTGTGGCTGCAACTATGGCCGTCCCCCATTGTTAATGCAGACTTGTGGGTGGCGGCCATCGGCATTTATGCCCAGGCTGAGTGCGATTCCAACTGTCGTCGTGGAGCTACGTGTCACCCCATCCGGAGCCATTTTAAATATAATTTAATAATATAATGTTTTATATTTATTTTTTAAGAATCAAAGAGATAGGGATTTGAACCTGGCAAACCATTGTTCTATCATTGGAACTCTTCTCCTCTCTCTTGAAAATTCACAATCCCCAGCATCTATATAAATTACTACCTTGTGTTTTTCCTTGCTAAAAATCAAATTACAATACACAATAAAATGTATTGGCCAGAAATAAATAAAACAACATAAGCAAAATGGAAACAAACTTCACACATTGACACATACATTTTTCCCTTCAAATTAATGTTTTATTAATAATGACTCCATGCTTACAAGGGCTCCCTTACTGGGAAAATGACCCACTAAGGATAAAATACAAATTACAACAAACTTGGCAACTTTGGCCCTAAAAATGAAACCCTTTGATGAAAACGAAATCTGGGGGTCCTTCGTTTCGAGTTTTCAATTGATTTTATCCTCATACCTATGGGTTTGGCCCACTTGATAACCACAGAAAATATGTTTCCAATTAAAAATTAAAACTGAAAGGATGAGCGATCGAATTTCAATCTCGTTCATCCATCAATGTTTTAACACTATGATGCATTTTTGTCATTGATCCTTCTTGTGATCGATGGTCATGAGCTCATCTTTCTTCACATAGAAAACACACACATCAACTCATGAATTCGATCACACAAAAATATGATTCATTAATTCAATGTCTACCATTACACATTTAAGTGTCTACTCTCGGCAGGCCTAATATTCACTCAAATGGTCGCCTCATTACAACACAGCTTTTCAATTTATAAAGAAAATTATTACAACGTTGTGGATCACCTCGGATCCACGATCTTCTGTTAATATCTCTTCATCGTTCCTAAGATCCCTCTAGGATCTTGAAATCTGCTAACAAGGCAAATTTGTGTGTATTACATGGCACTTCAAAGTCTCAATGTGGACTTCTTCTAGAATTTCGAGTGTATTTTCATGAGGATCTCATCCTTTTGCAATGACGTGGACCTTTCAAAAGTCAAAATTCAGTTTTGACTAATGGTGAGTTGATGCTCTTGTATCACCCTCTACCCAATTTTCCTAGATCTGTCTATTGGACACTCAAATCTACACTAGATCTACCTATTGGTCTTCATATATGCCTATCGATACCTCATATCTACTAGATATTCTTACTGGACACTTATATATGAACTAGATTTTTTTGTTGGTCCTCTGATCTGCACTACATCTTCCTATTGGTCCTCAGATATGCAATATCTTCCTACTGGTACCTCATATCTACTAGATTTTCCTATTGTTACCTCATATATGTTATATCTTCCTATTGGTACCTCGGATTTGCTAGATCTACCTACTAGTACCTTAGATATGCTAGATCCACCTGTTGGTACCTCAGATCTACTAGATCAACCTGTTGGTACCTCAAATCTACTGTATCTATCTGCTGGTACCTCATATATGTTAGTTTTTCTCACTAGTACCTCATATTTGCACTAGATCTGTTTGTTGGTTGCACATTCCCAAAAATCGTACAACCTCTATCTCCCTGTTGGATAGTATGGCCTCAGTGAATTTCTAGTTGTTGGGTTGTTCTTCTCTTGTTGCACTACTTGCACTTTCCTCCTTTGGACTTGATATGATCTATACAAAATTCCTTCTTCACCCTTTGTTGAGATATCCTTGAATCATAGTTCTTTGTGACTCAAGAACTTGAGAAAAATTCCTTCTTTGTTCTTCTATTGATCCCCTTGAGTCACAATGCTTTGTGACTCAAGCACTTGAGCAAAAGTCCTTATTTTCTCTCCTTCTAGATCTTCTCCTCTCACCTTGGATACTTTTATAATCTTGAGTTTTGACCGAATCAAACATAATCCTAATCTCCATAGTGATTAACAATTGAGATTAAATCTCAACTCACTTGAGATCAAGGGCTAGGATTCATTTAATTCACTAATGCTAATAACCTTATCATTTCATTAAATTAAACTCACTTTATTATAAAATGATATTCACTTTAATAATTCCTTTAATTAATAGGTAATTTCCAAAGTTTTGAGAGGTATTAATGATGACTTCCACGCGTTAGACACAAACCAGTGTGGAAGTACGTGTCCAAGATACAAAACTTCAACACTCCCTCTTAGCGACGAAAGTACTTTTGGAAGAATCACCTAGAACTAGTTGTCCCTATGATATTGGCACAATATCCTACACATCATATTGCACCACAACATCCTAATAAACCTGACGGTCTATTGTTTCTTCAATGACATTACTTCTTAGCTCCATGAAGTTTGGAGACTTCTTTGGATGTATTTTCTCCCTAAATGTGCTCCTAGGAGCCTCAACATGCTCATGAGCATCCTTTAATGTCTACTCAAATCACCTGGGTCTCCTGAAACAACTGGAAGGAGTTAACTCCTCCTCCCCAGATGAAGGTTGAATCCCTAAACTGGAATACTTTGAACATTGTTCTCTCTCATAATCAACAATGCTCTATAATGTAGGTGCCCCATCCTCATGTGCCATAACTCACACAAATTTTCATTTTCATGTACCAAGGTCATCTGAACATGATTTCCCTTCAACCTATATAAATTTCCCTCTCTAAACCCAATTTTCAATTCCATGTCAAGGCTAGCTCCCTCTTGATGTATGAGTACTTGCCCTTTCTTGAACATGATCGAAAAATCACTTTCCTCCATAACTGAGACTAAGAGAAAATTTTTCTTCAGTCCATACATATAGAATATCCTGGGCCTCAAACGAACCTCCTGACTCAAGATGGAACAAGATTGTTCCCTCTCCCTTCACTGCATACTTGTCATCATTACCAAGATCCACACGGATCTCTGAGTCCTTCTCTATTCCTTCTTTGTTAGACTATTGAATAGCTCCCGTGATTTTTTCATATGACGTGATGCACCACTGTCCAAGTACCACACACTCCTTGTGACTGTGCTAGTAGAGAGGCATGAGACTAGTGTGAATTCCTTCTCAAAATTATGAGAAAGAATTCATTGAATAGGGACTAGGGTATGATTTTCAAAGTTGGTTTCATATTTGAGGGATAAGTTTTTTGTGATCATTTTTCCTATATTTATGCAACCTAAATAATTTTTTAAAGTATTATTATAATTAATCAATCAAAATGGATATATACTTTAGAATATTTAGTAAAGGAATCAAATATGATTGAGGTGATGTAATTTTGTTTCATAAGTGCCATGCATTATAATACCAACAATATATCACATATCATTGTTAATGTTTTTGTTAGCATTCTTTTCTAATTTCCCTATACAACCAACTATTATTAGTTGTAATCTTATGTAGGCATCCCTAACTACCAAGACAATAATATTTTTCTAATCCTCTTC
>SNQJ01S0031578.1:151439-171300 GCA_010110895.2 Picea sitchensis | reverse complement strand
ATCTGTCCTTCAAATACATGAATATCAAAATTAACTTGTACCTTGAAAGGTGAGGTGCCTCCAAAGTGGTCGCTTGATGAAGATGCGCCTGTTGCTATCAGCAAGCATCGAAGGATGTGGGAAAAATTCTCCATCATTTCGCCCCTTTGTCGCGTGAGAGCTTGCTCAAGCAACAGACTGATAAGATCGTCTGCTTAGTCGTTTTTTATTTTCTTCTGCCATTGAGGGTTTCTTGGGTGTGCGAGAGAGATTTTCCTCAAGAGAGACAAGCTCGAGACCCAACTTGCTATACTTGGACCTCGTCAGGGACATGCATTGAAAAAACGATCAAGAACAGTCTGCTCTAATACCACTGATCCAGATTATTTTCGGCACTAAATGAGAGCAGAGATATAATAAAGAAATGCACAGAGATATCGCAGATATTCAATAATATAATAGAAATGTATCAGAGATGAAACCTTAAACACATATATACAGTAATACACGATTTCTATTAATGAAAGAAATGTACAAAGGCTGTAAAAATACAGAGCGAAAGACTCGCTAGAATGGTGGCAACTTATCTCTGAGAAGAGATGTGACGGCTACTCGCATTTGCAAGAAGATGATTACAATGAGGCTCTAAAGGCCTTTTTACAATAAACAAGAATGCCAAAACCCTAGACATCCAAAAAACCAACCCTAGGAGATGAAGCACCAAAAGTCATGTGGGCCTCGTTTGGGTAAGTTAGTACATTAACTTCCCGGGGTCGTAACTTTTGCATACGATCTTCGTTTTAGGTGTATGATAGCCCATTGGAAAGGTATCATTGAGGAGATTTATTTTGGGGGATCAATAATTCCTTTAAATATCATTGAGGAGCTCTATCCCAAAAATCCTTCATTTAGGCCCTCAAAATGGCCCCACAAGTTAAAAACTACTAAAAATAGTAAATTGCCAAAATTGCCAGAAAACTGTTTTGAGCCGGTTGGAAAAGGTGGGTGGCCATCGATATCCATCTAGATCACTACCATTCTTGTGGAAATTAAACCACGATCACAAAGTGAAATATCAAGAACACATGACACAGAAGTTTTACAGGGAAAGCGTAAAGCTAAAAACCCCACTATCATATATTATATATATCATGGATCATGAAACAATCTCATACAAAACTCTAATCCAAGAGCCCTCGGTACAATACAATCGTCTCACACTGTCATACAAAAATTCAGGAAATACATGTGCCAATTTCTATCTCCAAACAACCTGCCTCCTCTGCACAATCCCTGCAATTAGAATTCTCACAATGAATTCAATTTCCTAGTTTGCACATGCTCATAAGCATATCCACTGCATGTGTGATTTCATGAGTGCACTTCACTCAAATCACAAATGATAGCCAAACTGTCCCTTTCACCTGTTATCTCAACTAGGTCTCCACTGGATCTGACATGCATGTAGTTAACTGTGGTGAATCTTCAGTTGCATGTGAGTTCACTGATTTTGAATTAATTAATAATTAATTCATTGAACTCTCACTAGTGTAAGTTCAGTTACAACTAGTACAATTGGGCTTAACTCACTTAGCTGAGTTAAACTACTTCACAACTCTCATAACTACACTTATAAATCTGTTACAACTTCAAGTCACCTCCATGTCTTACCATCCAACCTTTGAACTAGAATTTCCCATAGTTAACTGATTTTCCATTTCAGTTAATTATTTCAAGTAATTATGAGATAATAGATTAATATTTATTGTCCAATTTATTTAAGGGAAAAGTAAATTAGACACATGTTTCTTGTTGACTTTTCAACATCTGGTTCATATACTTCTCCACTTCTGGCTTCTGTGTGTGAGCATAAGGTCTGCTCCTTTGTTTGACTCTGAGATCTGAGATGACGCCAAATGGGTCATAAGTCCAAGTGAAAGGGACAATTTGAGTCTTGATTCTGAATTGTTGTTTCTTCTTGACTGCGACAAAATGGATGTCATCTGAATTCACCATATGTCTTATGTATTCTAGTGAAAATATCCTCACAGGGAGGTATTTGGGCAATCTGTAAGGTGGCAGTTCATGTAACAACCCTAAGCAATTAGTCAATTGTCATGATTTAAATAATTGTTTAATGTATATTAGTTTAATTAATTAATTAATTAATTGTCCTCGTTAAATATTTGTTGAATGTATATTAGTTTAATTAATTAATTAATTAATTTCATGATTTAATATATGTTTAATAAAATCCATCTTAATAAATTATTAATTATTATTTTGTATCGGAAGATCAACCCATTAATGAAAAGGGGATAAGGTGGTTGACACCTAATTGAGGGAGGGTAGTTAAGAATTAAATGAAGGAAGAAGGCAATGAATGATGGGAGGGGAGGATAAGGCAAGGGGTGAGCATTATTTTCAAAGGAGGATTACATTACGGGTTCTGTTGGAGGATCTTGTAGTGGTTTTTGGTTGAGGAGCTTGTTGTGGTTTTGTTGAGGAGCTTGTTGGAGGTCTGTCACAGGGGCACTGGGGTTGCTGGGGATTTTGGGCTCAGAGGGTCGGGAAACTGCAAGGATTCCTGGAGCTAGGGAGTCAGAGAGGCTCTTTTGCTAGCTGACTGGGAGGAAAAGATTTAGCTTTTAGGCAGTTTCAAGCAGTTTGCAACAACATGAAAGAAAGGGACAAACTTCTTGTTCAAGAGGTATTTTTCCAGTATTAATTTGGTTCAGAATGAAAGTTATGATATGAATTTATGTATGGAAAATGTGAAAGTTATGTTGTGTAATCTGTTTGTGACTATTTTGGACTGTATAATTTGCAAATTTGATATCTAAACTGATTAAATTTTCTAGTACTTCAACATAAATTAGATAGATTTGTTGTAATGCAAACAGAAATAGAAATTAGATGTCATGTTCAAGAAAAGAAAAGTAATTTAGATTATAAATTTACTATTTAACTTTGAAGACTTAGTAAAGGGTTTTACACTTGGTATCAAAGCCCGGTTTCAAAACTGAAACCTCGGATTGACCACCCACAACAGGCTTTTGTCTTTGTGCCAACAAGATCTGCAACCTCTGCCTAGTTTCCTAATCCATACATTTCAACTCCCTTATAGTTTGCCATAGGTCTAAGAGCAATATCTCTTCATCTACATCCCAATTTGGGTTGTTACAAGACACATATATATGGTCTGCTAACAGAAGTTGATAAATTTGCAAATTAGCACTCTATAGACTGACCTATCCTCACCGAGAAGTGTTATTAGAACCCTGTAACTTAACATATGAAACAACAGTACAAGGGGAATTAAAAAAAAAAAAGTTTCATGCAATGAAAGCTCCTTCATGGATCACAATAAGAATATTACTTGTCTAAACCTGATTTAACAAGATTTCAGTCTAGAAGAAACAACAAAATAATGGAAAGTCAATATCTGAAGGTTTTTAACTCAATATAAACCCCTTTGAGGCCTAAAACACAAATATTATTGTCAAAATCTCAGAACTTTTCAGAAATCGTTATACTCTGAGAAAATTGCACATGTTAAGATTAAACGAATGAACATAGTAAGAAGACTGAGGAAATTTTTCCACTCAAAATGACCTCTCCGTACCTAAATACGAAAATATTCCCGAAAAAAAAAATTAAAAAAAAAAAAAATCAACATTTCCAACTTCAAACTTCCACAAAGAAAAGAATATACCAAGGCGACTTCTTTAAAGTTACAACTTTTCAAGCAAAATGAACCTCTCTTGGCTAAATACGCGATTATTCCTATTAGAACCTGAATTGGATATTTTCGGTTTCAAAAAGAATAAATCTTCACTCAAAATGAACCTCTCTGTAGGTAAATATGCAAACATTCCTACTACAGCCTGAATTTAGAGATGTCTAGCTTCAAAATTTCACCTTCTTAGCTTATAGAAAAGAATATAATCAGGTGGGTTCAGTAAATTTGCGATCTTTCACTCAAAATGAACATCTTTCTGGCTAAGAAAGCAAGTATTCTTACTAGAGCATTCCTAAATATGGAGATTCCAGGCTTAAGATTTCACAGTTTAGCTTAAAATAAATATTGTAATTAGGCAACAATTTTTTTTTTACAAAGTTTCACTTAGAATGAACCTCTCTGTAGTTAAGTAGCTAAATACAAAAGTAAACCTATAGAAAAGATATCCTGACTGATAGAACAAACACGGTAGAAAATCGACTGCACTAAATCTGTCACTTTAGGATGCCCACAACACCAACCATTCCCAAGTAGGCCAAACCTCTTCCACATCTGAATCCTCCAAAACCCAACAACATAAAGAAGCCCAAACATGCAAAGAATTATCCGAGTGATACCAAGACCTTCCTGAATATTCTCATTATCAATATTGATAGTAGCCAAGGTGAAGATCCCACAACAGGCAGGGTTGCTCAATGCGCCCAACATACAACATACAACACATAGGCCAATGCACCAAGTGCTAAACTCACAAGCGAATAGCCTTGGGCTATTTTCCGCACTATCAAACCGAGGGAGGAGCCCGCAGGCGTTTACACAAGCTAACACATCAAGCATAATACACACAGGCCCAGCCCGAGATAAAAAAAAAATGAGTGGGGGCTCATGGGTTTTGAACCTGCGACCGATAGCCAAGTTAGCGCCCAAACCAGACCAAGAACTTGCAACAACGAACAACTATCCACACAACACAAACATCCAACAACTATTCGAGCCAAGAACCTACAATACAACACCAAAATGGTCGGCCACACAAATCTGAGAGAGAACATAAGAAAAAAGAAAAAGCGAAAACAAAAAAATAGATGAGGAAGTCATAAGAGACTTGGATAGCTTGCTTAGGCTTGAAGGCCTCCAGCCATGGCGCCTTTCAAAACAAAAAAAAATAATAACAAACGAAAATGAACCCTCGGCCTCCAGTTGCAGAGGCAGAGGCGGTCTGGAAGGAATGAGAAATGACTAGGAGTAAGGGCAGATTAGGGTTTCAGGCGATAAGAGCCCAGGAAGGCACGTGGGCTTCATGCGTGCCCGACTAAATTTTATTTTTATTTATTTTATTCTTATTATTTTTATTATTTATTGATTTTATAAATTGTATTTTGATTAAAATCTAAATTGTGTTTTGATTACTTTATTTTAATTTCTTTTATTAATTTCAATTTTATTTATTTTTATTTATTTTTAAATAATAAATTACAAATTTTAATTTTATTTCAATGCTTTAATAATAGTAATTGAATGATTAATTAATTAGATGTGTAATTAACATTAACATATTTAAAAATATTTAATGATTAACATAACATTATGATACTAATAAAATAAAAAATTATTGATTAAATTTCTGTTGGAGCGGACGAGTTTTGAACCGATAACCTATCCACCGAGTATATAGCTTTCACCAAAGACCGTACACCATTGTTCCATGATAGTAATGATAGGTTAAATGTGTTGATCACATGTGGGAGAGTCGGTAGTTTTCTTAGGAAAAAATATCGAGCTTAGAGGCTTTTGACCCTGACCTAGCCACTTCCCTTAAAGAGAGTAACGTCTGTTTACAGACAAGTAAAAAAAAACATACGCCTAACCCTGTTTTCAAGTTTAAGTTGCACAAATGTGAATTGCCTTAGACTCTCCCTGACAAACTTTTGATTGATGCAGATTCAATTATACAGGATGGTTAGGACTCGAGGAAATCGAGGCAGAGGGGCATCGTCGCAGGGACCGCCAACACTTCCACCACCATCGCCTGAATTAGCTCTCATTCTATGCTCTTTAGAGGCCATAAATGAGAATCAAAAGGGGTGTCAGCCAACAGGGATCGAAGTGGATCTCCCACCATCTGGAACAGGTAATCCTGAAGAGTCGAGGGATTCAGGGGGAGGGCCTCCACCCGAAGACATCACAAGAGAACTGCAGAAGATTAAACTTCCAGAGTTCGCCAGGGGTCATGCCAGTGAACGTGCAAAGGCATGGTTGGAAGGAATGACAACATGTTTCACCTTAAGAGACTATGCTTCCACATCAAAGGCGAAGATAGCAATCTTTCAGTTAAGGGATAGTGCCTTGAACTGGTGGGGAAACCTAGAGAGGCAATTGAACCTTACCCCAGACACCGTCTCTTGGGAACCTTTTAAGGAAAGGTTCTGAAGGAAATATCTACCAGATTACTACAAGGAACAACAGGTGGGAGAATTTCATGCTCTAGTACAGGGGAACAGGACCATGGAAGAGTACGAGATCAAGTTCATGGAGTTGGTGAAATATGTTTCATACATGGATAAAGACCAACGACGAGTAGAACACTTTGTCTATGGGTTAAACCCTAAGATAAGGGCCATGGTATAGATGTGGAAGCCATCTTCAGTAGCGGAAGCAGTTGAAAATGCACGTTATGCTGAGGAACACATGAGCTTAAATGGAGGTATGCTATCAACCTTTCCACATCATCCTAGATTCGTGGGGAAGGCCCCTAGAACCTTCTCTAGGGGAGGGAGCTCTAGGCCACCTCCTTATGGTAATAGAGTCGCAGCAAGGACAATTGCTACAGGTATTTCAATGGCAGCAAGTGCATCATCCCGCTCATTACCAACGACGCAAGAAGTTTCACGACCATCTCAGGGAGCAACTAGTAGGGGCAGGAGTTCCAGGGGAAGGAACTCATTTAAGAGCCCGTCACAAAGTAGTGCGCAGGTTCCATCTCGTGTTACATGTTGGGGATGTGGAGGACCCCATTACCAGCGTGACTGCCCAAAGTTGCAAGCAAGATTTGTGCATAGAGAAGGAAAGGCCTCGATGGGAAGAGAAAGTGGCAGCCACCAGATTTATGCAGCAGTTTATAATTTCCAGGAAGAACATCAATCCATGGTGGTGGAATCGTCAGGTACGCTAAATCATATCAATGCTAAAAATTTATTTGATTCTGGTGCTACAGACAATTTCATTTCACCATCTGCATTAGAAAAGAGTGGGTTGGCAGCCTACGAGCACGACGACTTTAAACAAGTCGAGATGGCTTCGGGAGAAAAACAAGCGGTAGGACCAAGCATTGACAATTGTCTAGTAGACCTGGGAGTGTGTACTACCAGGTTGAAGGTATACGTCACTGCTCTTGGGACGTATGACCTAATCATTGGAATGGATTGGTTAGAAGCTCATCGAGCTATGGTAGATTGTTTCACAAAAAGGGTTCTTTGTGTTGACGATGAAGGAAGGCCAATAGAGATCCACGATGTACGAAGAAAGGTGTCTCTACGCTTTATCTCAACTATGAAGGTTAAGCGGTGCATGAGGCAAGGGTGTCGACTTTATGTAGTGGAAGTAGTGAGTGAAAGGAAAGGACCCTCCTTGGATCAATACCCAGTATTGTCAGAGTTTAAGGATGCTTTTCCGAATGAGTTGCTAGGGTTACCTCTTGAGAGGGAGCTTGATTTTAATACTGAGCTAAAACTTGGCACAAAACCAATTTCCAAGACTCATTATAGGATGACAGCGTCAGAACTTTGTGAGTTGCAGATGCAGTTGAAGGAGCTACTCAACTTAGGGATAATAAGGCCCAATGTCTCACCTTGGGGTACACCAGTAATTTTTGTGAAGAAGAAGGATGGTTCCTTACGACTGTGTATAGATTATAGGGACTTGAACCGTGCTACAGTGAAAAATAGGTACCCAATGCCACGGATAGATGACCTCTTTGATCAAAGGAAAGGAGTAGCGGTACTCTCAAAAATTGATTTGCGATCATGGTATCACCAGTTAAAGATTAAGGAAGGCAATATTCCTAAAACTGCCTTTCGAACTCGGTTTGGGCATTACGAGTTCGTTGTAGTACCTTTCGGATTGACCAATGCACCAGCAGTATTCATGAGCCTCATGAACGGTGTATTCCGAAAGTACTTAGACCTCTTTGTACAAGTCTTTTTAGATGATATCCTCATCTATTCCAAGAATGAAAGAGAACATGAGGAACACTTGCAAGTGGTGTTGTCCTTCCTTAGAGAGAACAAATTGTATGGGAAGTTGTCGAAGTGTTCCTTCTTCCAGAAATAAATACACTATTTAGTTCATATCATTTATGGTGAAGGAATCTCTATGGACCCAGAAAAGGTAAAGACCATTATGGAATGGCCAGTGCTGAAAAATGCTCATGAGGTAAGAAGCTTCATGGGGCTAGCAGGTTATTATCAGAGATTTGTGGAAGGGTTCTCTAAAATAGGGAAACCCATCACCACTTTGCAGCGCAAGGGGGTCAGGTATGAATGGAAAGAAGAATGTGATAGTGCATTCATCGAGCTTAATAGGTTACTAACTAGTGCGCCAATTCTACGAGTGTTGGATATGGAAAAGGACTTCATAGTCTACACGGATGCCTCAAAGAAAGGGTTGGGGGTCGTGCTAATGCAGGATGGAGGAGTGATAGCTTATGCGTCAAGGAAGTTGAAGAAACATGAGGAGCTTTATGTTACTCATGATTTAGAGTTGGAATTTGTAATGCTAGCTCTGAAACTTTGGAGGCACTATCTAGTAGGGTGAAACTTTGAGCTCAAAACGAACCATCAAAGTTTAAAACATCTCTTCACTCAAAGGGATCTGAATGCTAGGAAAAGGTTATGGAGTGAGTTCATGAGTGAGTACGATTTTTGGTATTTCATATATCAAGGGAAAAGAGAATGTGCTTGTGGATGCCTTGAGTAGGAGACCACGTGTCTTCTCCTTGGTGCCCTTAAAAGTCAATCTAAGGGAACATGTATTGATGCAACTCCTTGGAGATAGTTGGTATTTAAAGGTTACTTCAAACCTCGAGAATGGAAGGCAGTTAGATCCAAAGTATGATGGATATAGCCTGGAAGCAGATGGACTATTA
Source organism: Picea sitchensis (assembly GCA_010110895.2). NCBI lineage: Eukaryota > Viridiplantae > Streptophyta > Pinopsida > Pinales > Pinaceae > Picea > Picea sitchensis. The sequence continues at coordinate 162,436 of SNQJ01S0031578.1, read as the reverse complement.
AGATATTGTGGAAGGATGTACATCCCCGAAGGTGGGGATATTCGAAACATCATATTGAAGGAAGCCCATAGAGAACTTTATTGTGTGCATCCGGGTGTGAAGAAAATGTACACAGACATGAGGAATCTCTTCTTCTGGGTAGGCATGAAGCGTGATGTATTCCATTTCATCGCCAAGTGCCTAGAGTGTCAACAAGTGAAAGCTGACCACCATCACCCAGTAGGTCTCCTACAACCACATGGTGTTCCTATGACCAAGTGGGAAGTCATTTCTATGGATTTTTTTGTGGGGTTTCTGCTCACATCTCATAGACACAATGCCATCCTTGTGATAGTTGATAAGTTAACCAAGAGTGCTCATTTTATTTCGGTTAGAGACACTTATGATGTCACTGATGTGGCACACATGTTTGTAAGTGATGTCATCCATTTTCACGGGATACCTAAGAAGATCATTTCAGATAGGGACTCCGGATTCACTTCTAGATTTTGGACAAGTTTACAGTCAGCGTTGGGGACTCAGTTGAACTTAAGCACAACTTATCATCCTGAAATGGATGGGAAATCTGAGAGAGTAAATCAAGTCATGGAAGACATGCTTAGGATGTATGTCATGGATAATCAAACCCATTGCGATAAGTACCTACCTTTGGTAGAGTTCGCCTACAATAACAGTTTTCATAGCTCCATCGAAATTCCACCCTACAAAGCTCTGTATGGAAGGCCATGCAGAACACCGTTGAGTTGGGAAAGATTAGAAGACTGAGTAACAGTTGGGCCAGAGTTGATTCAAGAGATGGAGGAACATGTGATTCAAATTAGGCAGAGATTAAAGGAAGCATAGGATAGACATAAAAGTTATGTGGGTGCACACAAGACCAACCGAAGTTATAAAGTGGGAGATCAAGTTTTCATTTGTATCAGACCCAATAAGAGTACCATTCGGTTCGGGAAGGGGACAAAGTTGTCACCTCAATTTATAGGACCATTCAAAATCCAAGAGAAAATTGGACCCATTGCCTATCGTCTCGTACTTCCACCCCACCTGCATAAAACTCATAATGTTTTTCATGTATCTGTTCTATATCATTATGTTCCTGATGAATCACATAAACTAAATTGGAAGGAATTGCAGGTATCGGACGTGGGAACCCTCACGGTAGAACCGTTACGCATATTGGACCGTAGAGTCTGACAGCTCAGGAACCGTTCGGTAGACCAAGTTAAGGTGCAGTGGGACAAGTTTAGTCCAGGATCTACTACTTGGGAGGATGCCGAGACATTACGACAAGATTATCCCTCACTTTTTTTTACCACCTCGAGAATATGTTTCTTGAAGGTTGGGTGTATGTAACACCACCTTTTGACTTAGACAACTAGGATTACCTGAGGCCTAATTACCTTTATTTTCTATTCACAGTGAAACTATTAATGATACACTTGAACTTTTAAGACGTATCAACCTTTATGAATGTTTAAATGTTATTTGAATGATGATGGATATGATGCGATCTATTATGCACATGTAAATTCTAGGAATGTTTAAATGTTAATTGAATGATGATGGATATGATGAGATCTATTATGAGAATGTAAATTCTATGAATGTGTAAATGTTATTTGAATGATGATGGATATGATGCGAGCTATTATGAAAATGAAAATTTTATGAACGAGTAACATCAATTGAATTATGGGGATATTATGAGATCTATTTCTAACTTGAAAACTTGATATTAAGTTGTTGGTACATGGATACCGAATTGAGGTTATGGTTGTATGCAATTACATGATGATAATGCATAGATATGTATGAGTTTTATGTTATAGACTAATCTGCAGGCCATTGGGCTATGAAATAGCCAAGGGATAATGGTAATGAAAGTGGATGTCATGACCACCGACCGAGAAACAATATGGTATGAATCTTTGTATGTGAAATTATATTGGTTTGAATGCATAGCTATGATATGTGGACCAGTGCAAGATTTCAGGTGATGAGACTGCCTAAAAACTGATTAAACGATGACAAAATTCCCAGCAACACGGTGCCACTGCATATTCCATTGTAGGGTGTGGACCCTAGTCCTATTAACAGGGGTGGAGGCATTTCCCACCATGTATCCTTCGAAACCTGGAGTCATGGGAGGATGGTGTTATCTCACGCTCCCCTAGACGTGTGATGATGACTGTCAGTTACCTGTTGGGGAAGCTTGGTCAAGATAGTGACACTTCTACTTACAGGTTCTATTTGGAGTTAGGTCAATATAGTTGACACTCCAAGATAGTCCAGCAGAGGAAGGATAGGAATGGAAGATGGAAGTAAGTTAGGGAGGAAGGATGAGTAGAAATAGTTGAGAGTGTATGGAGATTTGCCTTATGGTGGAATTTATTGTGTTTCCTTCTGAAAAGAAAATGTGTATATATGTATATTCATAATTACTTAACTAAACTACAATTGTCTAAATAAACATTGTTGAGCTAGATTATTGTAATTAAGGGATTTCACAAACAATTGATTGGTTTGTTATCTTTTATAAATTGAATAGTCTTGTTGATTGGATTAGATGCATACATAAATTACTATAGAGGTGATAGTTATTGTTATTAGTACATGCACGAGACTTGTATGTACTAGCTACACATGCATTTCTTGCACATGTACACTAGTATGTATGAATTTTCTTGGCTTATGTACTGATAATGTTGGTTATTGGATATGAATGTGTGAACCTTGTGTCTTTTCCCTTGTATCATAAACTATTTTAACTTCGGGACAAAGTTTCCTGAAGGGTAGGTGTATGTAACAACCCTAAGCAATTAATCAATTGTCATGATTTAAATAATTGTTTAATGTATATTAGTTTAATTAATTAATTAATTAATTGTCTTGGTTAAATATTTGTTGAATGTATATTGGTTTAATTAATTAATTAATTAATTTCATGATTTAATATATGTTTAATAATATCCAGCTTAATAAATTATTAATTATTATTTTGTATCGGAAGATCAACCCATTAATGAAAATGGGATAAGGTGGTTGACACCTAATTGAGGGAGGGTAGTTGAGAATTAAATGAAGGAAGAAGGTGGTGAATGATGGGAGGGGAGGATATGGCAAGGGGTGAGCATTATTTTCAGAGGAGGATTGCATTATGGGTTTTGTTGGAGGATCTTGTAGTGGTTTTTGGTTGAGGAGCTTGTTGTGGTTTTGATAAGGAGCTTGTTGGAGGTCTGTCATAGGGGCACCGGGGTTTCTGGGGATTTTGGGCTCAGAGGGCCAGGAAACCACAAGGGTTCCTGGAGCTAGGGAGCTGGAGAGGCTCTGTTCCTAGCTGGTTGGGAGGAAAAGATTCAGTTTTCAGGCAGTTTCAAGCAGTTTGCAACAACAGGAAAGAAAGGAACAAACTTCTTCTTCAAGAGGTATTTTTCCAGTATTAATTTGGTTCAGAATGAAAGTTATGATATGTATTTATGTATGGAAAATGTGAAAGTTATGTTGTGTAATCTATTTGTGACTATTTTGGACTGTATAATTTGCGAATTTGATATCTAAACTGATTAAATTTGCTAGTACTTCAACATAAATTAGATATATTTGTTGTAATGCAAACAAAAATAGAAATTAGATGTCATGTTCAAGAAAAGAAAAGTAATTTAGATTACAAATTTACTATTTAACTTTGAAGCCTTAGTAAAGGGATTTACAACTCACATCCATACACTCTTATCTCTGTGTGGTTTTGGTATAAATACCAATCCCATGTCTTGGATAGATCAGAGAGGTGAAGGATTCTCTAAATTTCTTCATTGATCCTTGGCTCTATGGTGTTGTTCAACATGTAGACAATTGGATGATAAAACTAGTCTATGAAGTCCTTGAAGTTGAATTTTGTTGAATTCTTCCTCAACAGTGAGGTCACTGACCGTGGGTTTACTTCCTGGTTCAATTTCTGAAATGCACATGGAAACTTGTCTGGATGAAAAAACAAGAACATATACACCAGGACTGAAGAATATATGAACATTCCTTCTATTGGGAACCTGAAAAGATGATCATGAATGTTATCATCCAGAAACTGACTGAAATTAAATTTAATTGTGGCTCTTTCTTCTATGGAAAAAATGGATAAAAAACCTAGGATAGGCTCATCTACCCATTCATCTGAGAAATAACCTAACAGGTAACAAAGAATGGAAATGATCTGGTTGGCCCTGATAGAGAAGATGGAGGATGAATAAGGGAGATTTTTCTTGGGCAATTTGGCATCTTCTGGCAGAAAAATCTCGAAAATATGGGCTCTTTGGGGGAAGGTGAGCTTCTGGTACAAGTTGTTTAGGGCTTCAATGGAAAATGGGATGGCATAGTCACTTCTTAGGATTTGCAACATCTGGTTAATGGATTCAGGGGTAATTGTGAACATGGTTTCACCAAGGGAGGAAACATTTGCAAAGAAAAAGGGATCAAGTGGGATTTTATAGTGCCTTACAACCCACAACAGAATGGAGTTGTTGAAAGGAAGAACAGTTCCATTGTTGAGACAACCAAAGCTATGGTTCATGATCTAGATCTGCCTATGTTCCTTTGGGCATGTTAACTCTAGGATTTGCACACAAGATAAGTCCAATCACCAAACACAAACCCTAGATCCACCCACTGTCACCTCAGTGAAACCTCTCTCACTTTAGGTTGGAAAACAATGGCCCTTTGTCCGGGTGAACAATGAGTTTGGCATTTGAGGGTGAATTTGGGGAAATGGTAGGTCTGAGGGAACATATACAGAGGAAAATTGGACTCCTAGAGTCCAATTTTGTCGCTTTGATCCAGGAAGATATCTTTTATCCAAGAGTGCAATTCGAAGAAGTCGAATTCACACCTCGGCTCTATGATCTTGTAATCCTTATCCACTAGAGGGAAGTGATCCAGGTCTACAAGAGGGGGAAGGATCGGGATTTCGGACGTATCAACAGATTTGGCCTTGGGGGCCATGATTAACAGAGCTTTAAGGTAAATCAATGGTGGAACTGTGATTACCAAGGTGAAATTCTCTTGTTGACAGTGAGCAGTCGTGGCAGTTGGCTTGACAGTTTGTTTTGGCACGATGTCCACAGTGTCTGCATCAACAAATGGCGTTACAGGGTGATGATACAGGGTTTTACAGCTCGACGGAGGTGTCCGTTATGGCGCGGGGTGATGGCAGGGAAGTTAACGGTCATGAGGAGCGAATTGATTGGGTAACAAGTATGTGGGATGGGACATATGCTAAGTGGAAGTGGGGTACGGTGGTAGAGTGAGGTGAGTGGTATTGGGTGGTGGATTTATAAGATTCCGGAGGGGGGGGGTAGGTGGTAAGTGGATTTGAGAGGGGATCTGAAATGCTATGAGAGCGCCACATTAGGTGGGGCTGGCATGAGGGAAACCACTTTTCTGGAAGCCCCCCACTGTTAAAGGCAGAAAGGTCGAGAAGGGGGGGGGGGTCCGAAATGAGTTGAGAACCGTCGATTTGGGCGTTGATGGATGCTGTCGCTGACAACTTGTGCGGAAATTACCCACTATATGACAAAAGGTCTTATCCATTAGAAACTTAGGATAAAAGCATGCAATGGGTAGCGCTAAGCTTACATTTTCCAATTTCACGCCATGGTCTTATTTTCCTAAGGTAAAAATACCAAAATTTATTCAAACAAAGGGTGTTTTGACAATCCCCTTTCAACTTTTATTGAAATAAACATCACTAACCTATTAACTAACCTAGGCATCTAACATATTAATCCATCTTAGATTGTTGGATTAATTATTACTCTAACCTAGCTAATTTGGCCAAGATTAAACTGTTTGACCAAACTTATTCACTAACCTATCTAATTTGGCCAAGATTAAACTGTTTGACCAAACTTGTTCACTAACCTATCTAATTTGGCCAAGATTAAACTGTTTGACCAAACTTATTCTCTAACCTATCTAATTTGGCCAAGATTAAACTGTTTGACCAAACTTATTCACTAACTTATCAACATAAATTCAACAAGTCTGATCATGATTATATAGTATGATTCAAACCAAATTTATTTTTGATGGGGTTTTATATTATTCTCTTTTTTATTTTGTCTTTTATTATTTTGTATACCCTCTTTTCATTTTTTCTATTTTTATCATTTTCTTTTCTTTTTGTAAATCATTTGCAGAATAAAATATTATTTACAATGAAATATGACTAGAGGAAGAAATTTTCAATCACTAGGTGATACTATGAAATATAGGGTTATAACAAGGTGGAATGGTAGTAATTGTGTGTCAGAGCCTGTAGTGCTTAAATATTCCACATCGTTGGAGTCCTCACCAACACCTATTTTTCTAAAGCATTTGTGTAGCGGTTATCAGTGTTTTCCATTCTAGTGCCTCTGCAACTGAACCTCTTCCGCTTTAGAATTCAACCAAGTTCATTGTGGCTACTTTGCTCTCCTCTTCAGTTTTTTTATTAGACTTCCATATTGGAGCTTTCAACTTCTATAGGTCTTCTTCTCTTTCCATTCAATGCATCATTGTGAGATCTTCAATTTAAGCTCCAATGCCTTTTTTCAACACTAGCTTTTTTCTCCTTTTTTCTACTTATGAGAGTTTGTACTTGGGTACCTTAGTAGGCCTAGTTGTCGGGGCCCATTTTTTTCTTCTTTGTTTACTCCCTACATTTCACTTAAATAGGGATGTTAGTGTTCTTGTTAACATTATTTTCCAATTTTTCCATACAACCAATTATTGTTAGTTGTAAGCTTATATATACATCCTTAATTGCCCACACAATTATACAGATATACATATTTTTTTTCTATTGTTATATTATTTTATATAATCTAAATTCATTTAAGATCCAAATAAACTTCGATTTATACAATCTAAATCATTTTATAAATATTATTAAAATCAATTAATTAAAATAAACATATAATTTAAAATATTGAATAAAAAATCAAATACCATCGAAAATAAATATTATTTATCCACTTTTTAAAATTATATAAAAAAATTTATACCTATAATATAATTTTAGGTCACAAATACCACACATCATAACACCAACCACATATCACATAGTACACACAACACACATCATAATACACACAATATAACATGACACAATTATAAATAAACATATAATAAGTATATAGTGACATTTCACTACTACAACATAAATGTTGTATACATACAAAATTCAAAATTTCGAACAGTATTGCTGAAATCTCATGCTATTTTGACATAGGATGAACATTTTGTATCCTTATAACTGTTTAATTTAACCCTTTGTTTAAGCATTTTGACCAAATCACTAAGCTATTTAATATTAAAGGGAGGGTTGAACTTGGACTATCATTAAGCTAAGCATTTTGACCAAAGACAACAACCTATTTCATATTATAAGGGGAAGATTGCTTATCTAAGAATTTTGACCAAGACACCCACCCAGGGGAAGATAAAATAAAATATTAATACGTTGCATGTTAGGTAATGTTGCCATGTTTTTGGAAAGCATAACGTGGGATCCAACTTTATTGGATTCCCTTTTATGAAATATGTATATGTTTTTTTTTAATGGTATAGCCAAGCCAAAACGAAACACCCCATTCAAATACTCTTAACCTAAAGAGTCAACGAAGAAAGGCTAGTCGTGCATTGAATGTTTTTAGGTTTATAGATACTTCTAAACCCCATATTATACGACTAGTAATCTATATGAGGCAGATAATTTATACAAGTTTCATATATATTTATTAAGGAAGTTGGTGAAATTATTTCTTTTTAAGGTGGTAAAGTTTATCATAATTTAATTTTTAATGGATACTGGGAATAATTATTATTATTGATTAGTATATGTGAATATGAAATAACTTATTATTATTATTTAAAAAAAATTATGTTATATGAGATAATTTATTGGTGGTAAGAGTATAGATTTCCTCTCCTACCAGATACATATAGGTTTTGGGCCATTACCTTGTTTTCTTGCATCTCAACCAATCAAAAACAATTTTAGCTCTCACTCTAGAATTAAAAATAAGTTTTAACCTAAATAATATTTAAGTCATTATCCCTTATGATTATTGCTAAAATTATTTTCAATAAAATCATATAATTTTTATTAATATTTAACCTTAATCCGAAACCAAATAATAATCCAATTACAATTTAACCTTAAAAAAACACACCATTATTTAAAATAAAATAATTATATGATAAAATATTTTAAAAAAGCGATACCATTATTTAAAATAAAATAATTATATGATACAATTTAATGAGGGTAAGTTCATTCGAGGGGATGTGGGAGCTTCTCCAAAGGGGGTGACAATGGAGTTTTTTGAACCTGGTTTTTGGTGCCTTGACTGGTGCTTCGATGCTAGACACTCTCTTAGCTATTAACTACACAGATCGCGACCCAGCCTTCGAGCTTTGAAGAGTCACCTGCTCATACATTTGCCTGAGACTACAGTCTGTAGTGGTATTGACCGGCGACCGTCTTTTTGGGGGCTAGGGGACAGACTGACCGTTTTCCTCTGGTCTCAGCACTGCAGTCTCGAAACACAGCTTGTAAGGATCGGGACCCGCCCTATCAAAAGTTCTGGTATTTCCCTGCTTTCTGACCTGCCTTTTCGACCTGTTGTTTTGTCTTCTTGTTTTATTTTATTCTGTGGCCTCCCAGTTTTGTCTTCTTTCCAGACCATTGTCCCCTATTTTCCACAGACACTCGATTACCCTTGCTGTCAGTTTCTTACCGGCCTCTCCACCTCCTCTCTGACCTTCCAGAAGACCCTTTTCACAACATCTCCCAGTGACACTGTCCTGTCGCTCTTTAAACTACTGTGGAGAGCCCAAGATATGGACCCGGCTGCAGGGGGTTCGGGGGACCCTTGGGATCACCCGACCATTCTTGCATCGATAGACGACCTGTGCTCTGCACATTATCACACATCTAACCAGACCGTTATCCCATCTAACCCGCCTTCTGGAACCTCTACCACACCTTCTCTTACTAAGCTGTTTACCCGCCCCTCTGCACTTAACCACGCTGTATTTACCGAACAGGTCACACTCGGAGGTGCTCGCTTACAGGATAAAGGAAACAAGACTGTTGACTCATCTGTTCCACAGGATGGCAACCCTCTTGGGATTCGACCTCTTCCAGGTCAACTTCCTCTAAAAACTAGCTTACACAAGCGCAGACAGAAAGCTTGGAAGCCCAAAACCTGTCACCCCAAACTCACTCTTGGAATGGATGTTGGACTCTCCGACGCTTGCAACCTAGCTCTCTGCGCTCTAGTAGGGAGACTAGCATATAAGGAGAAATGCAAACAAAGCTTGGATTTCTGGGTAACTGATCATTGGTTTCCACTGCTGGGATACACACCACAGATCCTCTTGCTGCAACAAAGCTGGATGGGCTTCATTTTCCGCAAACCAGAAGACACGGTGCTCATCCTGGAGAGGTTCTGGGCCTACAACGAGGGTAGCCTCATGCTAAAAAGGTGGAGAATGGGTTTTAATCCAGCTACGGAGTTTTTTGGTCTTCGTCACTTTTGGGTTCTTCTACCGGGTCTCCCGCTACAGCTATGGAACCAGCTAGCGCTTGAACAAATAGGCTCCTCCATAGGTCGTTTTCTTAGACAGGATCCTTCCACCTTCTCGGCATCAGACCGGAAAATGGAAAGAATTTATGTGGAAATGGACATACAAGCTGGTTTACCCGAAATTCTGAAGATTGATTGGCGCAACCAGCTTATTTCACAGAGATTAGACTATTTAGGCATCCCGTTTCGATGCTCCTTCTGTCGACGCACGGGCCACCTGAGGAAAGACTGCTACAAGTTCCCACCACCTGCGGTCGATTTGGATCCGGCTGAGGATCCAACTTTTGATGGATATATCTCATCACCCAACCAGCATGAGGTGGTGACCATTCCATCGGACGATTCTGGTTTAGGTAAAATTCATCGATTCTTCCCTTCTCTCTTTAACACTTTTACTTCCTGGGACAGACTTTACATCTCTAAACAGATAGACTTTCTCTCGTCTTCTGCTACCCCGGTCACCTTTCCAGACAAGCCCGACCCACTATCTCATTTACCCACACCCCTGCCAAAAACTACTGAACTTGAACCAGCTGACAACCTACACCCTCCGACACATTCATCACCTGGCCTGATTCCATCGAACCCATTGAGTGAACTTTCACATCCTTTAACTGAGGAGGCGCCCAACACGTCCACTCTCCCTAGTTACACCGAACCGACACAATCGGCTCTCCAACTATATTCCTTGTTTCCGAACCCTGCACCGGACCCTCCTCTCCCCTTTGAATCACTTCCCATCAATACCTACCTTGGGAAAACTCTTTGCCATATCACACCTTCGATATCAGACCGACCTTCGTCATCTACCACAAAACCTTCACCTAGACCGGATCCGACTTGGTCGAGAGGTATTGGTCTTGAGCTCTCGCCGCTTAAAACCCGCAGTGCATGGAAAAAATCACAGGCTGGACCAGCGGCACCGGACACTTCTGCTTCTGCTACAAATCTTGGGGCCCTTAGAGGATTAAAAGCCCTTGCCAGGGGTAAGACATGATCCTTCTTTCCCTCAATATTATAGGGGTTGGAGGACCCCTGAAACACGCCTCCCTGCGTAGACTTCTGGATCTCTATAAGCCGACAGTCATTTTTCTCCAAGAAACGCTAGTGGATGCCGATACTGCAAGGGATTTCATGCATTTGCTGAGACCAACCTGGATGATCTGTGCTTCCAGCTCGGTTGGAAACTCGGGGGGCCTACTGGCCTCGTGGGATCCCTCTTTCTTTGATCTCTTTCCTTCGCTCAGCCCAGGTGGTATTCTACTTTCCGGTTACTGTTTTGAGCTAAAGGCAGACATCAATCTGCTCAATGTTTACGGGCCTTGTACTGATCGTAAAGTTTTTTGGAATCGACTTGATGACCTGGGGCTGTTG
>SNQJ01S0031578.1:136456-148263 GCA_010110895.2 Picea sitchensis | reverse complement strand
TCCTACAGACAGGGTGGTAGCCTGTTTTGATGGAGCCTCTCAACAACAGGGATCTCTCTGTGGTGTGGGAGGGAAAATTATACAAAACTCACACACTTGCTATCGCTGGACTTTAAACTGTGGAGATGGAACAAATATGAAGGATGAACTGGTGGGGGCTTGGGCATCCCTCAACCTGGCAAAACGACTGCATTTTGATGACCTTCTTCTCCTGGGCGATTCCAAGGTTATTGTTGACTGGATGAAGGGACTAGTGGACCTCAAGGTGGCGGCTCTCGAGAATTGGAAAGACAGAACTAAGGAGACAGCTAACTGTTTCAGGAACCTCTCTGTCTCTCATATCTACAGGGAGGACAATAATGAGGCCGATTCACTTTCCAAGTTGGCTCTGCATATGCCCCCGGGACTTTTTAGCTTCACCAAATGGGTGGATGGTCACGTTGGGCCTACCATCAAAATCAGGCTTTGACCATTCGCTGACACTGGGATGGAATACCATCTGATCGATTTTCTGTCAATGAAATCCCTGTACCGACCATTTGCTGTCTGCCTCTCTGTCTTCCAGACCCAGTGACTACAGATTTCATTGTTCTACATCTGGCATATTCTATCGGCGTCTACACAGGGACGGAATACAATCTGATTGCTTTTGCTGGCTCTGTAACTTCCTCAGTCTTGTAATTTTGGGCGTTACCTGCTGTTTTTTGCACTGTCCGTTGAGTGATCAGGCCTCTGATCTTGTTATTTGTAGCTGCTGTGTATATTTTTATATTCTGATTGAATATAAGGAGTAAACCTTTTCTGTGGAAAAAAAGTTCATTCGAGGGGAAGCCCAATAATGAGATGCGCACGGCTTTGGAGAGATTGTGCCGTCATGATTTGTTGTATTCGTAATTGGTGGTGCTGTTAAATCATTTTTTCTTCCACTTGAATATATTCATACAAAAGTTAATGTGATCCATAAGCGTTTGTGATAAATTGATATTGATATGTTCAACATTGATCATGTCTTATTTTGTCCTAGTTTAATCTTAACCTTTCATTATAGATGTTTTCATTGGATACATGTATGTGGTAATGGTTTTATTTGAGATTAGTTTTATTTGAGATTTTTAATGGCTAAAAGTGTTTTATTATGTTTGGTGTTGATTAGTTGTTCTATCAAATGGTTTTTTTTTGCTGAATTTGGTGATATAAATTTACATAAATCATTATTTTTTGTTGTTCAGAATCTATTTCTGAATGTAGAAATAGATTCAACATGTTGAAAAACTCTTAAGATACTCGGATTTTACAGAAATAATCACTTAAATCTACGAATCCAACAATTTCTCGGGCAAATATCCCCGGAAAAAATCTTATTTTATAGAATCTTTAGCCTATAACATTATGTTTTAGATATCATCTTTCAATTAAAAAAAAAATAATGAGTCATTTATCCAATCAAATAGTCTAAAATGTGCACTTAGACCCAATCACTATCGCACTTAATGATATATAACTACCACAAATACATAGTACGAATGTATCATTAGAAAGACTTGAACCATGCTATGGGGACATTAATAATACTTCACTTTCACTAACTTATTAAACAAATCTTGACATATTACATTTATTTTTTTTGTTTTTATTAAGCAAATCTTGACATATTACATTTATTTTTTTGTCTTTAATATTTTTAATAAGTAAAATATCAAACACATTCAACTTTTTGATCTTTTATACTTCAAAGCTCAAATCCAAGGTTAGATTCAACTTACAACCCTTCATTTACACTTACTGGATAACATTTTATTTAAATGACTAACCATATATCGATAGTTGGCTAAGTTTACAATACTTAAAGAGAAGCAATGGTACAAGAACAAGACATAAGTGATGGAGTGCATTAACGATGCACAACATGTGTAATGACTATTAATAATTATAGTTTAATATTAAATAAAGGGAAAAAGAATAAGTTAAATATGTTTGCGCCTCCTTTTGTATCTAGAAAAACTATAATAAATGTTGTTATTTGCTAAATGTATGTTTAAATTTTAATATAAATATCCATTTCTCTGTTTGCCCTAATTTATTCTCGACATATTATATTTAATTTATTTTTTTCTTAACACATTTTGTATGAGTAAAATACTTTTTTCTTTTTTCAGCAGAAAAAATTACTCAATTATATTGATAATATAATATGTTCTTAGAACAGATTCCATCAACGAAAAAGAAACAATTAGTGGGGAGTGTCTTTCTCCTACAATTGGTCTATCCAATTCAAAGGAGAAAGAAATGTGTTGGGAGAAAAGAAATAAATACAAGAAGTTAGGAAAGTAGAGGAGAGAAGAGTTGTAGAGAATATCAAGAGGGATGCAACAAAAAGACCAAATAAATTGGGAATATACTGAAAATGTCGACAAGAACTGGTGACTCTAGACTTAGAATAATTTGATAACATGTGTGGGGCCCTCATAGCCATCCAGTCGATGGTTGTAAGTGATCAGGCCTACTTTTTTCTGAAGTGTTGTCTTAGATAGTAGGTCTGCTTCCCTATTGTACTCTCAGGAGGCATGTGTGAAGATGAGCTTCTTGAAGTGGTGTTAGAGTAATCAGATTTAGCCCATCTAGGCCAGGAGTGGGATCGATTGAAGCTTGTCGTTGTGATTCAACCAATCTATGATAACTCTGGAGTCGTCGATCAGTTGAAGGTGATCAATATTTAGTCTTGTGGCCAAGTGTAGTGTATTCTAGGGACCCAATAACTCTGCCCTTGTGTTGGTGCACGGGCCACAACTGAAAGTCCATCTGTAAAGAGAATTTTTAGTTGTTCTTATCAGTCCACCAACACCACTAAATGTTTCGTTGCGTTGGGTTGCACCATCAAACCACCCCATAGGTGTATCCTCTGCGATGAGAGGGCTTATTAATGTTTTTTTTGTCCCCCTTGACTGGGTGTATGTCTTTCCAAATTTGGTGCAGGCCAAGAGTTTTATATGCAACAATATTGATAGTAGGAGGTTTATTGTCAAAAATCTTGTTGTTTATGGTCGGCCATATAAACCAATTCATCAAAGGAGGTAATAGTTTGTGGTTGCGCTCACTAGATGTCCAAGGGGAAAAACAGGTAGAAATGGAGGTCCCATTCCAGGAAGAGGTAATGTGATTGTCAAGTGCAATCTTGTCCCAGACTTGGCGATTGAAATGGCACTGTATGAAGAGATATTGATCTGTTTTTTCTTCCCTGTAGAAAAGTTGACAGATGTTAGGGCCAATCCAACCTTTCCTTTGTAAGTTGTCCCAAGTGGGGATTTTGTTTTAGTCATCTAACCAAGTAAAGATTTTAATCTTTAGAGGAATTTTCCAGGTCCAGAGATGCTTGTGCCAACCATTTATGTTAATATGGTTTGTTGTGTTAGTAATAGTAGTGTAAATATTTTTTACGGAGATGAGGCTCGAACTGTCTCCACCTACCCACAGAAGTTGATCCTTTGCATCATGAAGATAAATGCTCGCTCGAGTTAGCTCCAGACAGAATATGTCCCACTCCACAGCCAGATCGGATGATAGCTCCAAGTCGTGGCCTATTTTCCAACCGACTGTCGAGATCCCCTGTTCATTGTGATACGTAGCTTGGTAGAGGAAATGAGTTTTTTTTTTAATTCAAATGTGTAATTAAAAGATGTGACATGTACGATGCAAGGTCGAGGCCTAAAATACAATCCTTAGCGAGTTCAATTGAATGGCCGAAGCCTGGCTTCCAGCATATCCATTTTTTGATCTAGAGGGTCGATTTTGATAAGTTCCTCTACGTCTGAGACATAGCCCTGGGGTGAGTGGAAACTGTGCGGAGCCAAGATGCAATAGAGGTATATGGCAGGTATTTATCTTTAATAACCGAGCTCCAGATGCCATTTGTGGTCAGAACATGCCAGAGAGAGTTGGCAGCCATAACATTATTGAATTTAAAAATATTATGAATTCCCCATCCACCCTTGATTTCTGGTTTGGCCAATGATTCTCAGTTGCAAAGGTGCAACTTGTGTTGATCCTTGCAGCCCGAACAGAGAAAATTATAGGTAAGCTTTTTGAGCTTATCCAGGACTGGTGTGGGTATGGCTGCCAATGCCATCCAATAAACTGGTTGTCCTTCAAGTGTATATTTAATAAGAGTGTAACGACCTCCAATGGAGAGCCATCTGTTACACCAGTGATTTACTTTTTTTTCCACCTTTGAAACAAGCCAGTCCCAGTTTGATGTCTTGTATTGTTCCGCTTTGATGAAATAGCCAAGATAATGGAAGCCTTGTGAAAGATGGATGACAGTATGTGGAAAGATTCCCTTAAGATGACCCAAATCCTGATCATGTATATTGGCGTGATGGAATGTCGATTTGGACCAGTTGATTTATAAGCCAGTAGCAGAGTAGAAAATCTTCAAGATTCCTTCAATTTCCCTTCATTCAAGTGGATTGTCATCTGACAATATGAGGACGTCATTGATGAAGAGGAGGTGTAGGATTTTGACCATCTTGGAGACCTTGATCCCTGTAATTCTGCGTTTTGCCTGGATTGTTTTGAGGAGGAGACTTAAACCTTCCATGATCAAGATGAAAAGGAGCGGTGAAAGAGGGAAGCCTTGTCGCAGGCCTCTGCCACTATGGAAGAAGGAGGAAGGTTCGCCATTTACCAACACAACAAGTGTTGCACTTGTGACACAACTCATAATCCAAATTAAGGTGGATTGGCCGAAACCCATCCGAGTTAAAATAAGTCTAAGAAAGTCCCAGTCTATGCAGTCGAAGGATTTTTTTATATCTAGCTTGAAGATGAGGAAACGAGAATTTTTGTGACTAATGTTGTGCAAACATTCTTGTGCAGTGCCAATAGCGTCAAGAATTTGTTGACCCTTTAAAAAACCTAGTTGCTCGTTGAACAATGAACACAAGAGGATGGGTTTGATTCTATTGGCGATAATTTTTTATATTAGCTTGTAGCAAAGATTGCAAAGAGAAATCGGTCTATAATCACCAAAAGTAGTTGGGTGGTTTTCTTTCGGGATAAGTGTCAAGAAGGTTGATTTTAGAACCCCATATATCTTACCATGGAGTCTGGAATATTCMACTAGCTCTAGAAGCTCAGGCCCCACCAAATCGAAGAAATGTAAGTAAAAATCTACGGTCCAGCCGTTTGGGCCGAGGCTTTTATCCTTTGAGAAGGATTTTAGAGCAGCCAATACCTTCTATAATGTACAAGGCATGTMCAAGTGTGAAGAATCCTCTRTTGTGACAGTGCAAGGATAGATTTTGGCCACCGTAACATGAGCTTGCAGATGGGATTGTGGTCTTGCCTCATAGAAAGACTTGAAAAAGCTAGYAGTTGCAGTCTTGATCGCTTGTTGTCCACTATGTTTTGTACTTGTTTCATCAATRATATCCCAGATATTMTTTTTGTTCCTGAAAGAGCTGGAAAAACGATAAAAAAAATTGTTATTTAGATCTCCACATTTTATCCAATTAAATCTACTTTGTTGCTTCCAAAAAACTTCAYCGGTCAACAAAATCTCATTCCTTTCATATTCAAGTTGTTTTAAAAGTTGATKCTTTTTCAACATTTCAATCTTTTATAATTCAAAGCTCATATCCAAGGTTAGCGATTCAACTCACAACCATTCATTTACACTTACTGGATAACATTTTATTTAAATGGATAATAACATATTTATTATGACAAAAACCACATATCAATAGTTGGTTGCTTTACAATACTTAAATAGAAGCATTGTTACGAGAACCAAGACACCAAGTGGTGGAACTCATTAATGATGGATAGCGAGAGTAGTGGTTATTCATAAGTATAGTTTAATATTAAATAAAAGAGGAAGAACAAGTCAAATATTTTCAACCCTCCTTTTGTATCCAAAGGAATTATAAGAAGAAGAATGTGGTTATATGCTCAATGTATGTTTGAATTCTAATACATATCTTTAGTTCTATGTTTTTCTTATCTTAGTCTGTATCAAGAATCATTTTTTTGGTTCTTTGAGCTTAAGATCATGTAAACTAATACATTTCTCTTTTCTTCCTTTATTTTTCCTTACTTCAATCTAACCAATGGTTTGATTAGACACTGGTTTGATTAGACACTACTGGAGATTTTGAAAATGCTAATTCATTTGCATCAATAGGGGAAATCAAAGGAATTGATTTATTTTTCTAGTTTGAATTGTATGAATTTGATGCCCCTTCTTCACCCTTTCGAAGGAGCACCAAAGTAAAGAGACTAGAAATAGAGAGTTGACTTTTGAATTATAATTGTATCAATATCTATATCAGATCTCCTAAATGGTGTGGTGGGGTCATGGATTAAAACTATGAGATTAGGTACTTATGAAAACTTTTTTAGTCCCACCCAGTAACGTAATTGGGTCCTCCGTAAACACTGTTTGTTATTATTCTACTTTTTACCCAAAGAAACCTTTGTTTTTGGATAAGATGTTGCAACATTACTCTCCTTGTAACATAACATGCAATGGAAAGCTATGTTTTGCATAATCTTGTGGTTGTAGCCAACTATAGTGTTTGCATTCCAACATAATTTTTCCAAGAAATGCTTTGCTAAAATCATCATAAATGTAGAATTGACTAAAGGTTGTGGATTCCATCTTTTTTTATATTGATCTAGGGTAATAAAGTAATCCAAGGCATTACCAATATGCAAAAGAGACTCATAGTTCTCATATTCAAGATGGATACATGGCATTCTTACCTGAATTGTGACCACTAATAATGCTTCCAAATGCAAGGTGAAACCCAATAACCTTGGTTTCCTAAAGAGTCAACTTTGTCCATAAACTAAAGTTCATTACCAATAGTCATAAGAAACTCATAGCTTTAGTATTCAAGAGGGACATGTTGCATTCTTACTCAAATTGGGATCACTAATAATTCTTCCAAATGCAAGGTGAAACTTGATAGCCATGGTTTCAGAAATAAGTCAACTTTGTCCATAAACTAGGGGTAGTTACCAATAGCCTACCGTTATAGCACAAAAAGCCACACCTAGGATTTTGTGCCTGCATGGCCTAACCCTTTCCCAATGCTTGCTAGACTTTTCCCTAAAAGTTACCTCCAAAAATCATCTAAAAAGCATGCTTTAAGAGCATATCCGCGGGTTTGCCTAGTGCAACATGCGGGCATCCACATATTTCCTCACTGCAACTCGCGGATGCCCTCATTTTTGGTGAAAAATAAAATAATTCCATGTTTTCGAGCGGGTTTTTCAGTTGGGGCCGTTTTGCAACGACCCTTTCCCATACATAACGGAATTCAACTCCCCAAACCTCTTTGGGAGATATAAAACAACCATAGATGGATAAATATGAATAGACAAGTACCTTGGTGCAAGATTATGCTGCCAACATCTAGCAAGCCTTCATTTCCTATAATCCTCTGAGAAACACCCCCTTATTCCTAGAAACTCCTTTTCCAACATCTCTTTTTTATATATATGGCTATTGGGTGTATCATTATCACTATTTTGGCCATCCAAAGAAGAGTATAGCGGTTGAGTCGATGTTTGAGGGATTCTTGGAGGAACCTGGACAATTGGTTTCGAGACGGTGCCAAAGGAGAGATAAGGTTGTAACTTACCTTTCTAATTTGGTGTTAATAGATTAGAGTTTGTTTTCCCTCCTATCATGTGTTCATTGTATGTATTTGCTTACTAAGTGTGCTTTCTATATGATATATGACATGCATGCCTTTTGATCGTGTAACTACCTTCATAACAGCTTTGGTATTGTGCCAATTTTGCAGGTTACTTCCAGCAAAGGATATAGTGTTTGTCAAGAACAAGGAGTGGGATCGACATCAAACGTGAGACCTAAGGTCACCCTTTCTCCCTCATACTTCCCTAACTTCACCTTGTAAAGTAGTTATTCTTTCAGTTTTTTGTGTGCTTGTTTTGGAGGGATGATTTCTATCTTCTCCATACAGTCTTGATTTGCTATGATTTTGACCCATAATCATGGGGGAAATATCCCGTCAACATAACTGGCGACCATACTAGGGATTCTGCTAGTTTGGGTTGGTTGTAGGGTGGCTTGTGTGTCCTTTTTTATTTATGTGAGTTTTCCTGTTTTCCAATCTTTGTTGCAAAGATTTTATCATCTATAAACTTTTCCATAAGTCTCTAGGAGTCTCCCTATTGGAACTCCTTTTTTATTTTTCCAATTTTACAGATTTATTCACACTTTTCTGTGATATTAGTCATGGATATCCAGGATTTTACTATGTATGACCCGCAAAAATCCACGAGTCTTAGTTCACACAACCGCGAACCTGTGTGCATTTGTAAAAATAAAATAAAATAAACTCTTTCTTCAGTTTCTGGGAGATTTATGGGTTTCTCCAGGTTATCCTAGGCTTCCCGAGTTTGTGATTTATTTGTATTACTATGTCTAAGCTTGTGAAAACCTTTGGATTAGAAAATATCTTTCTCTTGGATTCCCAACATTCTTGGCTTATTTTTAGCTTGCATTTTTAAGTAAAATGATTTGTATTTTGAAAAAAATCCACCCTCATGGTCGAGGGGGGCCATGAATCATGTATTATGCAGTCTCTTTTAACATCTTTTGTTAGTTTTTCCTTGATTGAAAGAAAATGAAAAACTTCGGTTTATGCTAGTTAGGTCTATTTCTTTCTTTGCATTGTTATTTGAAAAAAGAAAAAGAAAATAGCATAGGTTTTCGTTTTTTTCTCATCTTAAAAACATTTCAAAAGAAAAATAAGAAAAAAAATCATTTTGTTTGCTTCTTTCTTTCTCTTGAAAGTTGCATTGTGCATTTTGCATCATAAAAGGAAAAAATATTGCATATTTTGGTTTGACAGATTGTTCATGCATTTTATTTATGAAACTCTTTTTCATTTGAAGAATTAGTGTAAAGTTTTATTTGCCAGTGTTCTTATAAGTTTCATTTTGTAAGAATCTCAAACAACATCAGTGGCACCTCCATACCCTTTGAGTAAAAAAAACCACTAAAACGAAAACTAACCTTAAAATGTACTCGAATTTGTTTCTAGGGTTCACAAACAAGTTTAGGGTAAGGGCCTTGATTTAGGATTGGAGAGATAACTCTCCAAGGTTGCAAAAAAACATAGAAGTCTGAGATAGGGAGAGTCTCAAATCCAATTTCGTATAAGTATATCCGGGAGCCTCCTCTAACAAAAGAGATAAACAAGAGGTCACGTGAAGGAGAGTTGAGGAATTTTCCCCTCCGAAGCTTGACTAATCATAGTGGAGAGATCATATATTGGGGGTTTAGCTAGTGCATTTACCTCTATGAGAGGCAACGCTTTTGAAGCTTCGAGATTTGCTACCGTACCCATACATTCGATCCTGGTTGTTGACTATACCCCCCAGACGTTGACTGCAAGTTGGTGACCTTAGTGGCTTTTCCTAGGGATCTCAGAGGTGATTGCGGGGGCTTTTCATGGTACCTGGAGAAGATTTTGTATCACACTTTTTAGTATTGATGGAGGGTGCCCCACAAAGCATGGGTACTGGAACTGGATAAGGTTAGTTAGTGGATGTTGGGATAATTGCTTCTCACTCCTTCGTTCGTTGGTCCATGAGACTTAATCAACCTGTGCCTTCGCCCGGAAGGTCCCTTTACACTTTTTCATTGCTTTGGAGTCAATACCTCATCCACCTGGGCTGAAGATTTGGAAAAGTTTTTTACTTGCAATGTTTCTCTTAGGGATTTTTTGGAGTGTTGCTTTGTGTAGTTGGCCTTAGGTTGTTTCAGTGTCATCGCTTTTGGATCATTGATTCAGGGTGGTTGACCAATCGCTCTATTGGTTGGGAAGA
Source organism: Picea sitchensis (assembly GCA_010110895.2). Taxonomy (NCBI): domain Eukaryota; kingdom Viridiplantae; phylum Streptophyta; class Pinopsida; order Pinales; family Pinaceae; genus Picea; species Picea sitchensis. The sequence goes on along the minus strand of SNQJ01S0031578.1, from coordinate 138,402 downwards.
GCCCTTGGTATTTCTCTTGAAAGTGTGGAGACACCTCCTAGAAGGAATGGGTTTTTATACCACTGGTTTGCCAGAGTCAGTGTGTGAGACTTTTATGGACATGAACAATCCTGAAAGAGATGAAGTTGTGCATAATAAAAATATGGCCAAAGTTCTTGAGGATGCCAACCAAGGGACCCCTGCCCAAGGGGATTCTTATGCTTTTCCTTTCTTTGGAAACGTTGTTGCCCCCTTGATGGCACTTTGAATATTCTTGGGTTGAATGTAGGACTACAGGCTTGGTTGTGGACCACTCCAAATGTACCGAATTCTCTTGACGCTTCTCAGATAAACACCTTATGTTAGGGGCATTGTACGGATTTTGACCCTTCACCTTCTACACCCATAAAGTCTACTTATTCTCCTTCTCCCTCTTTTGGTGAAAGTCCAACTACTAGTAACTATAAGTATAATAGGAATAGGAAGAGGAAGAGTAAGACAAAGAAGTCACCAACCTCTACGATTCATTTTTGGGACCTATCACCAGCCTCTGCAAGTCATGTTGGAGGCAAGAGACCATCCTCTGCTAGTCATGTTGGAAGCACAAGCCTAGTCACTGCAAGTCATACTGAAATTTTGTCAAAAACCTTTACGAGTCATGTTGGAGTCCTGCACCAACCTCTACGAGTCATGCTGGGAGAAAAAGTCTAGTCACTACTAGTCATACTAGCATCAAGTCACTGAACTCTGTGAGTCATGTTGGAGTCTTGTCACCAACCTCTACTAGTCACGTTGGAGACATGCAACCAACTTCTGGTAGTCATTCTAGGGGAAACCCACCGGTCACTGCAAGTCATGCTGGGGGAACTGATATTGTTGAGAATCCTAGATGTACATGATGTAAGCCCAAGTTCCCTTGTAAAATTTGCAAAGGTGATGACCTTTCTCATTTGTGCCCTGCTATTTCCATGGTATAGAGAATGTGGTCCTTATTTGAAGGCCCTTCTAGTTCTAAGTCGTCTTCGGTTTCCCAACAATCTATTCAAACTTTGGTTGATGAAGTGGTCGTGATGATGCAATCTTCAGTTGGAACCAATCTTGTTTTTGGGGGTGATGCGTCTCTTGACCATGTTGTATCACATTCTATTCAACTAGTTGTTGAGGAAGTGTTCGCACCGATGCAATCTTCAACCGATCCCACTCTTCTCTTAAAGAGTGACAAGTCTAAGGAAGTGACATCGTTGATGCAATATTCAACCAATCCCACTCTTCTCTTGGGGAGTGATGTGTCTTATGACCATGTCCTTAGAATTTTCAGTTCAGTACCTTTTGAGCAAGGGGGAATTATACTCTCTTCAAGTATGCTCCCTCCAAGTTTTAGGATGGTTTCCTTTGATTGGAATGATCCTGTAGAGCCTCACCTTCCTTATTTTGCACCCTTCCAGATAATGGTTGGAATTAATAATTTAGGCATTCACCAAACTATTGTAGATGAAGGATCCTTTGCAAGTATTTTATCATCCTCAAATCGACAAGATTTGGGTTCTCCCAAGATTGTGTCAATTACCAGTGAGCCGCTAGCTTTTGACAGAATACCTAGAGAATGTCTAGGGGTTCTTCCTCAGTTTTCTATCACATTAGGTGGAAAAATTATCTGAGTCGATCTGTTAGTGGTGCCAGGTCCTTTAAACTTTAATTTGCTTCTTGGGCGTGATTATGTGTATCCGATGAATGTTGTGGTGTCTACGCTCTTTCGTGTGATGCATTTATCTCACAACAGAAGCATTGTCAATATTGATTAAATTTCATTTGATAATCACCATCCTGGTTCATCTTTACCTCAGGATTCCACCTTGTGTATTCCTAGTGTTCGAGTAGACTCTTCCCCTCCACGGGTGAATTATGTGGCATCTTATCCTCAATGTTCAATTGCTCCTGAGAAGTATCCTTTACAGTTATGTTATACT
>SNQJ01S0031578.1:103425-119175 GCA_010110895.2 Picea sitchensis | reverse complement strand
GATTTGCAGAGTTATTATTTTGATACCAGGGAAACAAGTACTAAATTTCGATAATTTGACTTAATATCTATGAGTCTTTCCGGTTGGACCACTTTGGTGGCTACCAAACCGTATCTTAATACAGACCTTAAATCAATGTAATGACTATGCATATTGATTCAACAACAATGTGTTTAAACAGAGTGATAGAAAACAAAGTGACACAATTTACCACTTATAGTATTTGATAATTACAGTCAATCTCTGTGTGTTCACGTTGGAGACCAACCAACGACATGAGATGATAAAGTTCACAGCATATCAGACGGTCACAGTATGGTAAAAAACAGTGAACACTTAAATATATATAAATCAAGCTATTTGCCAGAATAGGTTCTCTGAAATATTTTGCCAAAGAAATGAAACCTAAAAGATATTAAATTTCGCTATAATTATGTGTACAAACCCTCTCAGTCTCAGAAAAAGTCTCGGAAGATAATAGTAGAAAATATTAACAAGGAAGTTCCATGGGGAATGTCTCAGACTCACATTTTTATCCAGCCAAAGTAAAACTGGGTCAGAGAATTAACAATCAGGGCGAGTTCAAAACTCTTTTTGCCCCTTTTAAATGTGCTATGGATTTGAATTTATCACAGCTACAGGTGTTTTTAGATGACTATCCAATGGATGAACAGTCGGTTACAGGTGACAAATCTGGGTCTTTCCCAAATTGCTATACAGCTAAAACATATCTCAGCTCTGTTTAAAACCTTTGTAATTTCCCTGTAACTTCACTCTGAAACAATTTAGAATGAAAAAGAGTTGTACAGAGCGTGTGGAGCACTGTACGAATGTCACACCAAATAATAAAAAAAATGCTGGTCCTCAAATGCATTTACGAAACATATTTAAAGAAGGTTCTCCACGCAGGCTCTGATACCAATGTTAGAAGATTTTCTTAATACAGCGGAATAAATTGCAATCATACAGCGGAATAAATTTCAATCATACCTGGATCCATTTGAACTGGAAATTGAGTTTGCACAGAACCCTCTTCAACAGAACTGAACAGAAYTGAACCGAACCCTCTTWGTAAAMTTCTTGAACAGAACAGAAAACAAGTTTCTCTCTCTTACCCTGCTGYCATACGCCTTCAGATCGATTTTGATGGGTATTCTTGAAGGTTCTTTTATAGGCAGAGAGAGGACCGGTTTCCCCAAGACGGTTATTCTCCAMCTGTCCATYAGAGTAGGAGATTCGACCATTCTGTTACTAAGACGACAGTTTTCGTAACTGTTTCATATGGGTCATTTAAACACTAAATTTATGAAATTAGTTTTACATACTGATCTTCTTAACCTTTTAACTCATCAAAATGATAATTTGATTCTTACATTTTTTTTTTATCTTATCACTTAAATATATTTTCTATGGAGTTGAATATAAATTTTATACCAATAATATTTTTCATAAATTTAAACAAATTTCATAAATTAATCATTGACTAATTATACATGCTATTTTCCCGGAAAAAAACAAAAAACAAAACAATTCTTCTTATAATTGACAAAACAAAATGCAAAAGAAAACAACAATTTAAAAAACAAAACAATTCTTCTTATCATTGACAAAACAAAATGCAAAAAAAACAACAATTTAAAATTCATCTAAGAGACATAAATTAAATTAAAATAGGAGAAAATAGTTTATACATTTAAAAAAATATACGGAACATATATTTATGGGACTTTATAATGTGAACACCTTGGTTATCTGCACCCCTCTCATATTCAACTCTTACATTTCACTGTTAAATGAGATATATTTTTCTTTTTATTAGATATTTCATATATCGAGTTGCTTTATAATAGTGTAAGAATTACATTTACATTCATTTTATAGATATTCTTCTTTCAATATATTTCATATATTGAGTTGCTTTGTGATAGTGTAAGAATTATATTTCCATTCATCTTATAGATATGTTTCTTCTAATTAGATATTTCATATATTGAGTTGTCTGGTAAGTGTAAAAATTACATTTTTACTCATTTTGTATCTATAATGCAATTTAGCACCACATAGATTGCTACATAGTTTTTTAATATTTAATTTTATTATTAAAAAAAATATATATATATATTTTGTATTTAATTATAAATTATATTTTTTATTTAATTATTAATAGCCCCATCAACATTTTTAGGGGTTTCAAAACTATTTTTACTAAACTGGCATATGCTTCCAATGTTCACCCTCCACAATTTTTACATGGCCATGTGGATACTATAACTTATATTTATGGATTTGATTATAACTTTAGTTTCAACTCTCACTCTTGACATATGCTTCCAATTTTCACCCTCCACAATCTTTACATGGCCATGTGGATACTATAACTTATGGATTTGATTGTAGCTTTAACTTCAACTCTCACTCTTGTTAAAATTCTGACTTTGGTTTTTGCTTAGGGTATAATTTTAGTTTTGACTATGGTTTCAGTTCTAGTTTCTTATTTTTATTTCCACAAGTTAACTCGTTTTCCAATACAAGAACACATTTGGAATAATTTCTAAAAAAAATGTTAAGATATCATTGTCCAATAATGTTTCCCACATAGTTGTTGCGATTGATAAGATAAAACATACTAGAAACACCACTCTATAATTCACAAAGAGACAAAAATTAAAATTGGAGGAGACCTTTACCAAAATATGAATTCAACACACACACACACATTTTACAAGGCAAACTCCCGATATTTGCGGTTCTCTGAGAGATCTTTTGCTCATCATCTCTCATATTTTCCTATCTCACACACACACATACTCTACAAGAAAAACTCCTAAGCTCTATGGTTCTTCGAGAGATTTTTTACTCATTATCTCTCACATTTACCTCTCAAATTTATCACTTAATGAGATATATCCTTATTGTTGTTGACTATCTCATTTTAAAAAAAAATGAGAATTCACCACTTTACAAAATGAATCCAAAAATAAACTCAATCCACTCTCACACACTTCGATAAATAATAGAATTTGATAATACCTTACCAATACCATATAATAATCTACTTAAATATTACATCAACAATGTTCAATATAATCAAACCAAATCCAAAAAAAAATCCCACATAAAATAAATAAAAGCAAGCTCATTAAAATTTGAATCTAAGTAATGATCCTAACAAATACTCTAATAAGCAAACCACAACCTTTACAAAAAATGGACATCCCATATATTAAATACCTCGTAACTACTTAACAAGAACATTCCTACTCATTATAACTATAGTGCAACAAAACGCCACATCAATAACCACGTGATCACCTTTTAATTATATGTTTGAGGTGCAATTTGGGATAAATATCTTCCCATGGAACAGGTGACTCTGACCAATGTCATCCATAACTATTAGTATATTTTTTAAAACATCTTCACCTTTTCCACAACTAATAATAATACTTTATCCTTTTAAATATCGATCATAACTAGATACATGGAGCTTGACACTAACCTCCTATAAAGGACTGGGAGATTGATACTAACATGTTAGGAAGGGAATTTAGAATTTAAGTAGTGGATGATATGATTGTGGGGAATTGAATTAGTGGATGCTATGATTGTCATCGCTTAAGCCAATCATGTTGATAAGTATGATACCAACATCGATGCGGATTTCACTTCATTCAATCTCTAGGGGGATTGTTGCATGTCTATTGCTTTTGAAATTCACAAAAAGCTCTCATCACAATAAGATCACGCCATGGCCGTTTATTCAATTATACCTTTATTAATTTGTTGCTTCACAAATTATGAAGCCCATAGGAATATTCAATTATGCCTTTAAAACCAACAAAAAAAAAAGGATTGATTGGACAATTCACTAGTTTGTGGTCCTCTCCAAAGGCAACGTTGATATGGATCCAAAGAAGTTTGAAACCCTTATCAAAGGTAATATGATGACCTACTTCTGTGGAAAAGGTTTCTTTGTTTTTCTATTTGAACTCAAGGAGGATAGGGACCTCATTTTTCAAAACGAGTCTTATTTCTATGGATCCAGGGGAGTGTACCTAAATAGTTGTTCCCTCGACTTCAATCTCGAGAACAATATCCCCACAATTGTTTCGGTATGGGTTCTTCTTCCTCACTTACCCATAAATTTTTGGAATGAAGCAAGCCTCCCAGCAATAGGAAACACACTCGAGAAATTTATCGATCTTGCAGAACTGAAAGAATCACTCTTCTCATGTGCCTATATATGCATAGAAGTAAACTTGGAAAAAGGCCTACTAGAAGCCATCCAACTCACTGCAGGAATTTGGAAATACTTCCAACCGGTAGACTACAAGCAACTCCCCTTCAAATGTCGAAGCCACCATGGATATGGTCACTTTGAAAAGAACTATCCGAATAATATTTCAAAAGAAACCACCCCTCAGAAGAAAGAAGATCAAAGGAAACAAGCTCAAAGAAAGAAGAATAACATAAGTTTGGGAAATCTCTCAATCCAGTCTCCTGGAGATCTCTCCTCTTCTGGACTAGCTCACTCCTCAGGACTCACTCCTGAATTCGATACTCAATGTCATTCTACTCCAAGAAACCCCAAAGTGAGAAGCTCGAATAACTCAGAGCTTCCAAACCCCTAAGGTAACACTTCTATCTCGTCACATAATAGATTTGAATTCCTTTCTCAAGAAAATTATGACTCATCGACCCCATAAATATCCAACCCTCATGTCGTTCAAAGGAAAAATCTAGAAACCTTTGTTCTTGAGCAGATCCTAACCCACACTTCCATTTTTGGGAATGATGATCCTCCTATGGTCTTGGAGGAAGATTTGTTCTCACTCTCAAAGGTCCTTTATGCCTTGGCATCATATCCCATTTTGAAGCTCACATGAAGGGAACCAAGAAGAAGAGGGTTTTGAAGATAATTATGTTAGGGAAACAAATCAAAAAAAGAGAGGAAGACGAACCAATAAAGAGGCCAGAGACCAGTAGGAAAACGAGGAAAAATATTTGGGTAAAAAAAACATCATGGAGAATTATACTCAGGGAGCTCAAACCACCAGACAACAAAGTGAAACAAACCCTCCATTGTGAGGAATCCCAAAGCCAAGTAATAAATGATGAAAGTGGTCACCTGGAATTGCAGAGGCTTAGGAAGTAAATACAAAGCAGACTAAATGAGGAATCTCATAAGAACCGAAAACCCGATGGTTCTGCTCCTCTAGGAAACCAAACTAAGGGCATATGATGCCCTTAAGTTAAGTAAAAATCAATGGGATAGCAATGAAGGAATAACGGTAAATTCTAGAGGAGCATCTGAAGGTATTTGTACATTGTGGAACAATAATCTACTAAAGTTACAATCCAACTTATGCACTCTCCATTGGAGGAATATTTGTTCTCTCCCTCAAAGGTCCTTTATGCCTTTGGCATCATATCCCATTCTGAAGCTTCCTCGCATGAAGGGAACCAAGAAGAAGAGGGATTTGAGGATGATTATGCTAGGGAAAAAACTCAAAAAAAGAGAGGAAGATGAACCAATAAAGAGGCCAAAGAGTAGTGGGCAGACATGGAAAAATATTCGGGTAAACAAAACATCATTGAGAATTATACTTAGGGATCTCAAACCACCAGACAACAAAGTGCAACAAACCATCCATTGTGAGGGATCCCAAAGCCAAGTAATAAATGATGAAGATGGTCTCCTGGAATTGTAGAGGCATGGGAAGTAAATACAACTTAGACTCAATGAGGAATCTCATAAGAACCGAAAACCCCATGGTTATGCTCCTCCACGAAACCAAAATAGGGGAAAATGATGCCATTAAGGTAAGTAAAAGTCAATGGGATAGCAATGAAGGAATAGCGTTAAATTCTAGAGGAGCCTATGGAAGTATTTGTACATTGTGGAACATTAATCTACTAAATTTACAATCCAACTTATGCACTCTCCATTGTTTTCTAATAATTTTGGTCCACGTTCACATAGGGGAAATTTACTCCTTCATAAATTCCTACATGCACTTCCACCATGGAGAAAAGATCGAATGTTGGGGATCATTGAGGAGACTAAGGGATACACAACTCTGGTCATCATGCATATTTTCAGTGGATTTCAACACCATGATTATCCTTGTTGAGAAGAGAGGAGGCAACATAGTTTTTGATCGATTCCATGAGAAATTAGAAGATCTGATATCTCATCTTGACTTGATCGACCTCAAACCAAGTAATGACAAATTCAATTGGACCAACAAGAGGCTGGGTCTAGGGAATATTGCCACCAAGTTATATATATTTCTCGTTCACTCAAATTTTCTTGGAAAAACTTCTCTGTAGTTCCAGAATTATCCCTTGGGCAACCTTAGATCATAGACCAATCTCCTTGGTGATTGAAGCTCTTCCATATTACGACCCCCTCCCATTCCAATATAACCCCCTTTGGATGCAAAAAGAGGCCTTAGATCTAATCACTAGAACATGGAACACCTAGATCACTGGGTGTCTGATCTACATTTGGGAGAAAAAAAGCGACAATCAAAGTGGGCCTTAAAAATTTGGCACAAATCCTTTGTTTCCCAACCCGTGAAAGAGATCAAGGAGTCAAAAGCAACTTTGGAAATAATCCACAACAAAATGGAATTTGAATAGGTCTTTGAATCTCTTTTGGTAGAAGAAAAGACACATTTCAAACTCTCTAGAAAGAAATAACAAAAGAGGAGGAAACCTGGAGACTTAAGTCTAAGAGTCTATGGCTAGCAGCTAGAGACCGAAACACTACTTTCTTTCACAAACAAGAAAAGGCTTGACGACAGAGAATAGAAATTAAGAATTCTAATGAATTGGCCACTAAAGACTTTGAGGCAATAAAAAAATGACAGTTAAACACTCTGAAGATCTCTACACTGAAAAATAAGGAGCCACTCCTACAGAGATAGGGGAAATGTTGGAACACATGCCAAGTTTAATATCACCCAAAGAAAATGATCTCCTTACCGAGAATATCAAGGAAGAATAAGTCAAACAAGTAGTTTGGGAGAGGGAACCTGATAAAGTTCATAGACTGGATGGCTTCATTTCTCACTTCTTTCATGATGTGGCATATCATCAAGATGGATCTCTCCAGAATGTTGAGGTATGTTCAAAGATCCTGCTGAATAGAGGGAGCCACTAACTCTTCCTTTGTATCCCTCATTCCAAAGGAACATAATCCCTCTTCTTTTGCTAGATTCAGACCAATCTCTTTATGTAATGTATCCTACAAAATAATGGCTAAAATTATAGCAAATAGAATGAAACCTTTTCTCCCCAACATTTTCTATGAAAATCAAGGGTATTTCTTAGCAAAAAGAAAAATAGTGGATAATATCATTCTTATGCAAGAAGCAATTCACTCTAGCAAGTATAATAAAGACAAAGGCATGGCCATAAAGATTGACATGACCAATGCTTTTGACAGAGTTAGGAATTCCTTTCTTTTTTATGTCCTCCACAAAATGGGATTTGCTCCTCCTTTCATTCGATGTATCTCATCCTACATCATATCTCCATGGATTTTCCCACTAGTAAACGATCATGCTTCTTCTTTCTTCAAGGCCTCCAGAGGCCTTAGATAGGGCTACTCTCTCTCCCTTATTTTCTATATCATAATGGTGGACTCCCTTAGTAGAAAGTTGGAATATGAAAGAAAAATTGGATATCTACCTAGAATCAAAATAGTTAGAGGCGTAAGAAGCATAAATCCTTCCCAGTTTTCTAACGACACAATCCTATTGGGAGGATCATCAATTATCATGGCTTCTAGGTTAAAAAATGTCCTAGATATTTTCCTTAAATTCTTGAGAGGGATGATCAATCACAACAAAAGTTAGATATGCTCCTAGAACACAAGCAATCACACCACCCATCTTATCCCCAGAATCCTCGCTTTCCCCTCGGTGGATGATTGAAAAACATTTAAATATTTGGGAATGCCAATATTTCTACATTCAACCTCTTCAACCATATGGCAGTAGATCATCAAAAAAATAAAGGCTAAATTTTGTCAATGGGGTGCACAGTGGTTAAATCTGGTAGGTAGACTTACTCTTCTTAAAGCAGTGTTTTTGACCCTTCCAATCTTCCAATTCATGACCTTACTGGCCCCCATGAGTATTAAAAATCAGATAGCCCAATAAATGAGAAAGATCCTTTGGTAGGGGGGAAACTAACACTAAAATATTCCATCTAATCAAATGGTCCATTTTAAGAGCCCCGAAATCCCACAGGGGCCTAGGAATTAAATATCCCTCCCTAATGAACACAACCTTGAGAGAAAAAAAATACTATGGAGACTCGTTACAATAAATTATTCATGGTGGAGGAAAGTCATCTATAAAAAATACTTTCAAGGAAAGCGATTGAGGTGTCTAGATCCAGTGAGAGAAGATCATAATGGCTCCTAGTATGGAAAATTCTCAAATCTACTTCTTCCTTGTTGAGAGAGAAACTAACCTAGATCCCAAGGAATGGAAAAGAAATAAATCACTGGACCAATAGAATCATGGGACACCCCCTTGTCTCTAAATATTTTGATCTCCAACAACTTAGACTATGGTTCATGCAACATGGGAATAAATCCCTCTCGAAATTGTTGCTATGGTCTCATTCTGGCAACTGGTCGAGGTGGGCCTTTGGAAACATCCATCGTAATATTCTCTCTTCCTTTTCCCAACTTGAAGCATCTCTTCATGGTTGTGCCCCCAACCATAGACATGTTAAATATCATAGAAGTCGAGGCTCCTTGGACTACTCAATCAAGAAATGATATGACTGGATAGTATTTCTAAACTATCTAAGAAAAACTCTAAAGCCTTTTCTATATATTCATTCCATACATTTCAATGTGTAACATGCTTTACATATTGTCACAACAAAAAAAATATCATGTAATACATATACCAGTTATGGAGGTTCAATGTCCTAAGCTTCATGCCCCTTTGTAGAGTGACATGAGCCAATTTCCTCCACTTCCATTAGGTCATGTGCCTATCCAATTATATCCTCTTCATGAAATCCTTCCTGCAAAGGACTCTGAGCCATGATTGTTGGAGGCAAGAGAGAGGGATTCTAATCATTGTAGAAGAACCTGGACTCAAAGTTGTTGTCAATATTCCTCCAATGCATCTATCTTGTGTTTTTGCAATAAAAACAAGTTCATCATTTTTTCAACATTGGTGGTATTGGCTTGTTCTAGCTCAACAATATTTGAAGAAATGTGCAGGAGGGCGTTTTTTTCCACTTGGGTTATCTCTTTGTGCCGCCAAAGTACTTTTTTGACTTCCTTCCACTCCACACTGTCCATAATTATCCCACAAGAAATGTACATAGAGAAACCATACCACAAAACCCCCAAATTGAAAGTTCCAATACCAATTTTGAAAAAGACAAAAATAAAGGGATTGATACTATTATGGTAAATTCAAACAGAGTTGTTGATCTATAAATTGTTGTGGATATTCCACTGGAAAAACTCACGACAACATATCTTATAATATTCTAAAATGACTATGTAGACTAATTTTCCTTAGATCCCAGATTAATTAATTACTAGATTTGCTTGAATTTATGAAAATATTTGAATATGAAAATGAAAGAACATGTAAAAATATACACACCATCCACACAATTGAACACAATACATATCCTAGGAAACCCAATATAGGAGAAAAACATAGCTAGAAGGTGAGGCCTATGATTTTCTCTCTTTTCTTCAGTTATCAAAAGCAAGTACAAATAAAGAGACACTCACTATGGAGTTTTCTTTGTGCCGCCAAAGGATGTTTTTGAAATCCTTCCACTCTACAATGTCCACAATTATTGCACAAGAAATGTACACAGAGAAACCAGACCACAAAACCCCCAAACCGAAAGTTCCAATGCCAATTTTGAAAAAGACAATAAGAAATGGATTAATACTATTATTGTAAATGAAAACAAAGTTGTTGATCTATAAATTGTTGTGGATATTCCACTAGAAAATATTGTCGCAATATATCTTATAATATTCTAAAAKGACTATGTAGACTAATTTTCCTTAGATCCTAGATTAATTAATTACTACCGTTGCTTGAATTTATGAAAATAAYTGAATATGAAAATGAAAGAACATGTAAAAATATACTCACCATCCACACAATTGAAAAAAATATGTATCCTAGGAAACCCAATACAGGGGAAAACCTAGCTAGAAGGTGAGGCCTATGCTTTGCTCTATTTTCTTCAGTTRTCAAAAGCAAGTACAAAKAAAGAGGCTCTCACTATAGAGTTTTCTTTGACACCTGTGGCCTGAAYGAATGCTACAGAATATACTACCTCCTTTGTTATGCTCTCAAAATACCACTCCCTGGATGCTCTGCTCAACTATGGAACAAGTACAATACAAAAAAATGGAACCCCTTCTCCTCCCAGTGGCCCGCTATTTAACATAGCCTGATAGCCATCTAGGGTTAGAGTTTTGACTTCCTTAACCCTCAATTAGTGATCAAGTTTGGACCTTATATAATTTTATTTAAAATCCACTACGTGGCTAGCCCCACATGTTTAAGTAATCGGGGATGACATGGCATCCAATCGAACCATGGTGATCAACACCGTAAGTCAACTTGCAGGAGGCATAACTTCCACATATGAACTTCGATTGAGGCAATTCTTACCCCATTGGAAAGGTCTCGATGTGAAAAATATCGCATCTTCCACTAGATTAGGTTTGGACCCAAAAAAATGCCACTTGATGCCTCAAAATGGCTCCATAATATTTTAGATGGTTTATTGGACCAAAGTTTCCAAATTGGGATCAACTGCTAAAATGGATCTACAAGCTGATTCATCCAATTTTCCACCCAAAACGTATTGATATAGATGAAAAATTATATAATGATACAATCCGAGTTAGTTGTAGATACCATCACCAGAGACGTTCACCGGAAAGAGCAAACAAAGAACTAGGGGTTTCCTAGTTTGGACTAGACATGACGCCAACATTGGATACACGATTTCTCCCAAAGCTTCCACCATCACTCACCATAAACCACCAACAATCCTACAAAATCTAGGCCAGAACCCTTACCTTAAATATTCTATCGTTCCACTTCATTCCTATGGTTCCCAAGGAGGAACCTTCACCATAGTGAAATTACCACAAACAAGGAATGGCATATTTTTTATTCTCCCAAATTTCAATGTGGATTCCAATGCACATCATTGAAAGACCATGCTATACCCAATGTAGTTCAAGTGTGTAATTTTCTCTACGCACTTTCCATCCATCCCATGAAACATCCTGCTCTTCCAGATCATTGAATGCTTGATTAAACAATGTTTTTATATTATGGAATAGGGGTTAGACCACAAACCCCACTTCTTATACACAACTCTGGGCTTAGGGAAGAGGCCACCTTGGCATAGTGGTCAGTGATTCTATTCAATTCTCATTTAATATGGAAGAAAGTGACCTTGTCAAAGCTTACAAACATTTTTTGGATCCTTGAGATGAGAATGCTCAAAGCATTTCTCCCTGGATCTAAACTTCCCACCATGGCTCTAATCACCAATATTGAGTCCCCTAATACGATTAGAGTTTTGAGTCCCTCTTCCTTTGTTATATCCAATCCTTTTGACAATGAGTATGCCTTCAATATGTTATTAGAAACATTCCCAAGCCCCCATGTGTAATACAAATTTGATTTCCTTCACGATCAAATAGAGTAATCCCCCTGCACCTACCACCCCTAGGTTATTCCTTGAAGCCTCATGAAAGAATATCATACTCACTTCCATCTATTATTTCCATTTCATAAACTCGTGAATTTCTTTTCTGATTTCCCACTAAGGGGGGGATAATACATTCCTACTATGAAAGAAGTTGCAATCACAAAATAACTTGAGCTTCACCAACCAATCTTTCTCAAAATCATCTAGCTTATGATCCTAAGATTTTATTATGGATTGCATGTGCTAAAAAAGAAGGGAAATTTCTTTAATTTCCATTTTCCCTGGGTGTTGTCTTTCATCGTTGGAAATTACCTTGTTGTGAGCAAGCTAGAGTTTCCAACATAGATACTTTGGCATCGCCTCCCCCACTGATTTGAAAATTGGTTTTTGCTTGAATTTCCCATTGTACAAATGGATACATTGAGTGAAGAATTCCCCACAACACTATGGACATATAGCTCTGTGAGATGTACTTTTTAAAGCACACGACCAGGTTTCTTTAGTGTAGTTGTAGTCAAGGAACAAATGTTGAATTGTTCCCTCTTACTTGGTGCATAAAGCACACCACAAAGGACATGCAATACCTCTCTTATGGATATTGTCTACAATGAGGATTTTCCCTTGGACCAGAATCCAACAAAAAAGGTTGATTTTTGGAAAATCATCATTGTGCCAAATCTTCTTCCATTGTGCTGACCACTACCACATTTGTGTATCTTCCAACAAATAATGATATCCATATATGACTGTGAAAAATGCATCCCTAAAACCCCTTGCATATTTTTTATACTTATTCGACGAAGAACATCCCATTAACACATGAACTAAGAAGTGAATGAGAGGAAGGATATGAAGTAGGGGAGATCCAGATCTCCAATCTTCCTAGTTTCCTAACTAATTCTCCCAATTAGAAATTTCATAAAGGGTATGAAGACCTTGCTTTCTCATCTAGATCTGTAATGGGGCCAAATCCTTCCAAGAAGCCAACTTAGCCTTCCTAGGAATGTTATCGTCCCAAATATCGATTGTGTTGGATTATTGAGAGGGGGGTTAGTCAATAATAGAGAAATATAATCCTTTTTTCACCATAAAATGCAAGTGTTATATCAATGTATCATTATAATCCAATAGTTGCAGAGTAAATAAACAATGAACAAATGAACAATCATACACGTACAAAGTACACCAGTGTTTTACGTGGAAACCCAAAGTGGGAGAAAACCACATAATTATTTTTCTTATATGTCTTTAAGAATTACATTCATTGGAAGCACCAACTTCCTTTTTTTTCCAGCTGCAGTTGGAAGGAGGCTCCAACACCCTATTTTATCAGGCTACAACCTGAGTGAATCTCCAACTCTCCAATTCTTTGGATACAACCAGAAGGAGTCTCCAACCCCCTAGTTTCTCAGGCTGCAACCTGAAGTAAGCTCCAACTCCCCAATTCTCTGGCTAAAACTAGAAGGAGGCTCCAACCCCCTATGTTCTCTGGCTACAACAGGAAGGTGGCTACAACCACATGTCCTTGCACTATCTAACCACCCTGATGTATAAGTAGAATGATTGAGCCACTGTCACACTATCACTGTGAGATATACTTCTGTAAACCTGTAAAAATCGACCTGCACCAAACAACCTGTACCAATAACCTGAACCATGCATCAACCATGCATCAACTTGTACCTCAACCTGTAATCAACCTGTACCATAAACAAGTGCATCAACCATGCACCAACCTATACCAAACAACCTGCAATCAACCTATACCATAAACAAGTGCATCAACCATGCACCAACCTGTACCATCAATGAGTGCATCAACCATGCACCAAATATGTACCAATAATATGTCCAAACAACATGTAATCAACCTATATGATCTGATCAAATATGCCTCAAATGTAGAAACTGAATATGTCACTGAGAAACCTATCATTGTATACTCATCAACCAATCTAATCTGATCACATATACCTCAAACAATATACCACAAGTTTGTACCTCAAACCATGTGCTAGAACCTCACTATTATACAACCTCTATCTGTACCAATAACTTCAACAACATAACTCAACCAAAATCCCTCAAACATGAACCAATACTGAACTTTAGTAGATCTTCCTTAGATAAACTCTACAACAAGCCGTAAGCTCCCAAGAGGGCATCCAACATATTTACAAGGAAAACCCTCAACTTGATTCATAAATTCAACACTAAACATATGAGAACCATATGAGAACACTAAACATATCTTAACATTTTTTCTTGTAGCATTCTGTTGCCGCGGTTTTGCTACCGCGAATCCACTGCCGTGATTTTTCTTCTATGATTTTTCTGCCACACTTTTTCTGCTGTGGTTTTTCTGCGACACTTTTCGTACCACACTTTTCCTGCTATGATTTTTCTTTCGCACTTTTTCTGCCGCACTTTTTCTTCCGCAGTTTTGCTGCCGCACTTTTTTTGCCACACTTTTCCTGCCGCACTTTTTCTACCGTACTTTTTCTGCCACATTTTTCTTCTGCAATTTTTCTGCCACACTTTTTCTGCTGCACTTTTTTGTATCAATAATACCTTCCCAAATAATCTTCCACAAAAATAGATATTCAATGATATTCAAGTGTGATTAAATGAGAGAGCCTTACCTCTTATTTATACTTTCATGTAGCATCCTCAAGGGGTTACCTTTTAACCATATTAGCCCACTTTCCTTATTTTAGGGTTAACCCACTTATAACCACTTGTCCACTTAACTTAACACTTTCCATAATTATTAAGTTCTCGATTAACTTTATTATTTAAATAATTTCTTTTGCATCTTATTTGACTTATAGTACACTCATCACTTCACTTTATTATTTAAATAATCTCTTCTTTGCAAACATTTTGACTACTTTGACCTTTTGGGGCTTCTAGATGATTCATGAGGGTTCTCCAACTTCACATGGCCATAACTCTCTAACCGTGAGGATTCATTTGACGTTCCACATACCACTGGAAATGACATGACATGTACTATCCATCTAGAATAGTTTTACCTGCAAATATATCAAAACTCATACCATTATCCATCAAACAAACTTGGGTCCATTACCCAAACCTTTGTGCCACAGAAATTTGCTACTGGACTTTATTCAAGGGTTGAAATCAATGAAAACCAACCCAATTAATCAACAATATCCCCCTTTGGAATTGATGGTAACACTCTGATGCAATACTGAAGTCATGTCATGCAAAACTGAAGTCATATCACTCATGCTCTTCTTATGACCATCGCTCCCCTTGGAACCATGCCTCTGTGCTATGCATATGATAAATATCTCCCCCATTTTCATCAATGGGAAAGGTATCTTTCCATCCGGGGCTGCTCCCCCTAGATAAATTGTCCTTGGGGATACTCTCCCTGACTGAACTCTTCCTAAAATCGATCTCCCAACCTAAACTATCCTCTCTATGGTGCTTCTTCGTGTAAATCTAAGACATATAAGATAAGCATTAAAAAACATTCATTTTGGAGTAGAAATTACTCTGAGTCTCTGGAAAAGATACTCATTGGATTCCCATGGAAGCGGTTTTGTAAAGATGTCTGCCACCTGTTCTTTTGTGCCCACATATTCAACTCTGATGTTCTTCTCTGCAACCTGTTCCCATACTTCGTCTTGGAGTGCATCACTGAGTTCTTTGAGATACTAATGGCTCTTTTATTATCACAATAGATTGGAATGGGCTCATCATACTCAACCTATATGTCTGTCAGAGTTTGTTTCATCCATAGAACCTGAGTACAACATGTTGTTGCTGCAATTTATTATGCTTCAGCTATAGATAAGGATACTGATGATTGTTTCTTGCTTAGACATGATACTAAACACTCACCCAAGTAGAACGCTGCTCCATTGGTGCTTCGTCGGTCATCAATGCAACCTACCCAATCTGCATCTGTGTAGGCAATAAGTGATAGATCCTTTCCTTTTGGATACCATAATCCAAACTCTTTTGTTCCTTTGA
>SNQJ01S0031578.1:79527-97929 GCA_010110895.2 Picea sitchensis | reverse complement strand
ATTATGTATTAGAGGACCTTTAATTTCCTTTATTGTATATTCAAGGCACCTTTTCTGGCTCCTTTAAAGTACTTCTTCGATAAATCCTTCTTCCACCATGATGGATTACTCAAGATCTTTATCCACAAAAGTTTATCCCCCATAACCATGTTCATCTGTGGCGGGTCTCAAATTCCCAATTTGTCTCTTTTCTTAGGATTTTGGACCACTTTCTAGTTGATGAGGTGGTATTTATTTTCATTATGTCTTCCTCCTTACCAAAGAAAATTTCAGATATCCATAGATATTTGATACATGATAATCTAGGGGGCCAACAAAGTTGAGCATTAAAAAAGGAGCAGAGCCAATAAGACAACTTTGATGAGGATCACCCTGTTGGAAGGATTGAGCTACTGAGAGTGTTGGAGTAGGACATTTGGGACCAGTTTTGGGAATCGTGCAAGAGAAAACCGCGTGACAAGTCATCTAAGGAGAAACACACATGGAAGAAATGAAGACAATTAGTGCATTTTCAATAGTTGTGCGTGTGAAAAGAAAGTTAGTTAGAAGTAGTTTGATAGTTTGTCCACATTAGAACGGGCTAAGACCTAATGTCAATGTATAAATATGTATGGGTTTTGGGTAGAAAGTAAGTTTGGAAGGTTACAGAGAGGGAGAGAGAGAGAGAGAGAGAGAGAGAGAGAGAGAGAGAGAGAGAGATGAACTTACATGTTGAGTGAATATAATTATGAAGTTTGAGAAGTAACTGTAAGTCAACTATGATATAAGTTGAATATCAATCGAGAGTTAAGTGTGCACTGCATGTGTGAATGGTAATGGAATATTGGTTTATAACTGAGATATATTGTATGAGCACAGTGTGCACCTTTTGTAAGGAATGATTAAAAATAATCCTGTCGTTGTGGACATATCCCAGTTTGGGGCGAACCACATTAATTATGGTGTCTTTGTGTTTTGTTCTGATGTGTTAGTTATTGTGCGCACTTAGTGAATGAATGATTAATATGAATAAGTTATATGATGGTTTTGTGCACATGATGGATCGTATATTGAATGAATGTTAGGTAGACTAGTAAGGATGAATTCCTCCCTTCCCTTCATGACGCTGGAAACCTGGTTCCTGTAGTCCCCATAGGTACCTCGAGTGAGAATTTACCTACTTGTAGGTGATTTCGAAAGGGGCGATATATTTAGGGCTTTTTTGGTGATTTAATGTTGAACCTTAGGTTTTCCCACTACGCGCCAACAAATGGTTCAGTTGTTGGGACCGATATTTATGACTGAGGGGAATGTGGAGACCTACTAAGGAGGAGATTGGATAATGGTTGGACATGAAGGAGATCGAGTTTGTTGTAGATCAGAATAAGAATCCTCAGATCAATGCAGAGAAATGGCTACAAAGGTACCTGTTTATAGATTTGCATGAAATTTTCTTTGCTGATTTTTCGACTATTTTAGCAATGTGGATCCAGAGATTAGTTGAACATAATAAAAGATTTTGCAGTGTTGTTCTAAAAAAATGGAATCTTGATTTAATTCGACAAGTCAATACTATAAGTAATTTGGTATCACACGCAGTTGATTTCTGGTTGGATAGTATACTGGGAGGTTACATTACTGAATTTGATATAGATTGTACTCAGTCGTATAGTGTTGCTGAAAGGGAATTCTTTAAGGGACCATGCGAAATATACTTGAAGTCACTATCTACTTGGATTAAAATGTTGTTATGTGATAAGGGGGTTATGAAGATGGAATATTATTTCCCTAGAAGCTAAGCGCTTTCATGAATAAGGGGAATTGGGGGCTGACCAGGGATTGGTTTGAGTGTTGCAGGGAAGAATGAATGAGGAAAATATGGGATGATGATGCTGAGAGAAGAAGAAGATGCGACAAATTAAGAGATTGGGGTATTGCATTGTGGAAAGAGGTTTCAATATAGTAGGAAGAGGATTGTGGATAATAGAGAAGGGGAAACATGGTGAGTTTGAAGAGAGAGACACTAGCGTAATACTCCAGATCATACTGCGCATAGAAGGTGAGCTCATTCTAGTAGAAGAAAACCCCACTCAGGACAAACTCTGCATTGAACCCATGACCCCTTGTGCGTCTCCAAGGTTGAAGAAACTTTGTCAATTGTAGTTAGTAAGGGAAGTAAGGATAACACTCAGAACATTGGAAGTAGTATAATAACCCATATTCAGATAGTATCACCAAGGTGGAATACTGCACAAAATACGATGTAAGGAGTAGATCCGACTTTAAGAATGCCTGTCTTTCACAGGGCAGGTTCAGAAAGATACATAACATCATTTTTTCATTTGTGAGACAATATGGATTGTGAAGAACGTCCATGATGATGATGTGAAGATTGCACAATTAGCGTTGAAATTTAGAGATCAAGAATTACTATGGTACATGAAATATAAAACTACTAAACCCGTAGGACAAACTAGAACATTGGAAGATGTAAGACATGCTCTATTGAAAGAGTTCCAGAAACCTAAATCCGAGTCACAATGCATTATAGAGATGAAGGAGATCATGCAGATAGTGAATGAATTAGTGTGGGATTATGATTAAAGATTCAAGATACCGAAGGATCAATTGACATTCCAAATTCCAGATGAAAAACATAGGGAGTGGTTTATTCTAGGATTTTGCCACATATATGCTTCCCCTTGACACAAAAAAATATTGCATCATAGTCGAAAGACTTAGAAATTTTTGTGAAATTGGAAGCATCCACCATAGGATAAAATGGCCCAGCGATGGCTCAAGTTTAGTCCCAGTTAGTAGAACTGACTATTCATTTGCAGGAACTTGTAAAAGGAAAAGAAAAGCATGAGGAATTCTGGTGTGTCACATGTAGAAAAGAAGGTCATCGTAAGAAAAATTGTCCAACTTTTCAGTAGTATTTGAATACAGGAGCTCCAAATCCATTAGGGGCATGGTGTGAGATTTTCAAGATGATGGGTCACCACCCTACTTCTTGTCCATTAATGCAGAAATATTAGAGTACTACAAGAAACTTGTTTTGTAATTTTGTAATTCAGTTGGACATGAAGGTAAGGATTGCCACACATTTGATTTGATGAGATAGCACACCGTAGATGCATATAGAGTCTAGGGAGAAGAATTCAAAGTAGGATCTCCACAACATAATACTCTGAGAGGTTATAATCAAGTAGGAAGAGGAGGATTCATAGGTCACAGAAGAGGAGGATTCAACACAGGAAGATGACCAATTATATGTTATAATTGTAATCAACCTAGACATTTGGCGTGAGACTACCTGAATCCTTGAATGACATGCACATATTGTAGACAAATAGACCATGCAACAAAGGATTGCCCACAATTGATTGCAAAGTGGAAATAAAAGAGGAACTTAAATGTACAGATGATAGCAGTAGAGGCACATGATGAACAACCCAATATAGCATTGGTTACACGTGGAAGAATAAGAATCAGAGTTGATGCGATAGATCAAGGAAATATGATCCACCAGTGGGTCAGGAAAGTAGCAGAACCTCTTCCATTGTTTGACACTATAAAAAATAAATACACCTACAAGCAAGTAAGGAAACAAGTGACATGATCAAAATGGATAAAATCCACTTCAACCACTCCACCTTTGTATGACAGACCGCCAATATATGACATGCCTCCAGTCTATGACCATTCATAAAGGATAATTGAGAAGGTAAGTACTTTGAAAAGTTTCTAAAGAAGTTGTTCAGAACTAATGGAGGATGAGTCTGCTTTGAGTTTTCTACGCAAAATGATTGAATGTTGTGCCCAAGAGAAAGAGATACCTTTCTCACACCAAGCAGTTAACCAGGTGCACCATAAGAAAATAACAAATAGGGTGTTTTGACTCAATGCGTAGATATAAGACTACGACATGAATAATATTATTTTGGATCTAGGTCTCGATGTGAATGCCATTCCAGAGAAGATTTAGGAAATGATGGGTAATATGAATTTGATCTGGTCACCCATTTAGTTGAGGTTAGCAAATAAACATAATATTGTTCCAATTCGAAGGATGACATGGGTAAGTGTTAACATTGATCGAGTGCACAACTTAGCCAATTTTGAAATGATCAAGATAGTGGATGGTAGCACCCCTTACCCAACACTACTTGGACTTGATTGGGCCTTTGAAAACTAGACTATCATTGATTTGAAGAAGTGACATATGATATTTGAAGTAGAAAACTTGAAGGTTGCTAAGTCATTGGATCCTACTGAAGGAAGATGATATGTAGAACCGGTAAAGGGAAAAGAGATCGATAACCTATATAATATGAATGCGTGGATAGAAAATTATGTGAATCCTACAACTGATGGTGTCCTTAGTTGGAGAAGTATTAGTTCATGCACATCATATTCAGAAGAAGATTTGGAGAATTGGTACCAGAGATTGCATGAAGTTTCTACAAGTAAATGTGCTCAGATTACCCGCGTGTTGCGATGGATTGGAACTAAGATATGTGATGCTCCGAGGTATGATAGACTAACCAATCTATTTGATTTTATAAGAGAATTTGAATTACAAATATCATATCAACATAGATTACTAGCTTTATACGTTGTGCTGAAATCAACCTCGACAATATGGTGGGCTGCACATAAGGATGGAATAAGAGATTGGCAACAGTGCAGAAGACTATTACAAGTCAGGTTCGGGACAAAGAATTAAGATACTATGCAAAAGTATATGGGATTGAGCTGTCCGATGGAGCATGTTACACAATGCATTACAACATGGATTAAAGTACCTAGGCAAGAATGGACACACTTGTTTGTACAAACCTTGGACACAATCCGGAAGAATTGGTATTTAGAACTAGAAGTGCATAGAGGAACAACAGATTAGGAAGAATTAAATCGAAATTTCAAGCTAAATTTTATCTTTGAAGATGATGCTCCTTTGATTGAATTAGCCTTGCAAGTCATCAAGAACAAGATTTTTACATCAAAAAACTGAATGGGATCAATACCCTTGTATAGTTCACCTAGATTTACTGCGACAGTTGAAGAAGTTTTACACTGTTATAATGTTTCTGAAGAAGACAAAGAAGAGGAAAATCCAAGAAATATGAAAATACCTAAAACTGAAGGAGAACGCACAATAGAAGGTATATATCTTGAATCAACCATATATGAAAATCCATTGAGAACACACAAAGTAAATATCAGTATCGAAGAAAATCCCAAATTTACGAACATAGGAGACTATTGGAATGAAAAAATTGTTGAGAAGATAGTTGATTTACTGCGCGAATATCAAGACCTATTTTCAACCACATTTTCAAAGATAAAAGGGATTTCTGGGGAGTTAGGAGAGATGAATATCCCCTTGAAGCCAGATGCTAATCCAGTGAAGCAGAGACCATACAGATTGAATCTGATGTATAATAAAAAGATGAAAGTGGAGATAGACATGACGTTGGAAGCTGAAATCATTGAACCTGTCACAGAATCAGAGTGGATTAGTCAAATGGTGGTTCAAGATAAGAATATAGGAGGGATCATAATTTGTGTAGATTTGAGGAAATTAAATGATGCTTTCTTACATAATCTATTTCTGACTCCATTTACAGATGAAGTGTTGGAGAATGTAGGAGGACATGAAGCTTATTCATTCACAGATGGATTTTCAGGGTATCATCATATCAAGATTGCACATGAAGATAGATATAAGACTACATTTATTAAAAATTAGGGATGTTACCAGTACATAATGATGCCTTTTGGATTGAAGAATGCACCAAAAATATTCTCTAGAGTGGTTGTAGTAGCATTTAAATAATTCGTTCATAAGTTCTTAGAAGTATACTTAGATTACTAGACGATGTTTAGCTTGTTGAAAGATCATGTTGAGACTTTGCGCTTGATGTTGGATATGTGTAGGAATTTTTTAGATATGTTTGAATTTGAAGAAGTGCACTTTATGTGCGCTATTTAGTATCTTACTGGGCCATGTAGTGTGTAAGAAAGGACTATTGGTGGATTCCACAAACATTGTTGTAATTGTTGATTTACCACTTCCTACTTTAGTGCGACAGTGACGAGCAATGTTGGGTCATACGGGGTATTACAAGAAGTTCATTAGGGGATATGCACAAAACACAACCCCGATGGAAATATTACTAAATAAGGAGAACAAGTTTCAATGGAACGAGGAATGTCAGAAATGTTTAGATACTTTGAAGCATAAATTGGTTACCTCGTTGATTTTGATATTTCTAGATTGGAAGGAGTTTCATGTTCACATAGATGCATCCTTTGTATCATTAGTCATCATTCTAGCTCAATCGAGAGAAGGAGATATATATCATCCCATTTCATTTGTAAGTAGGAAGTTGTCAATTATAGAACAAAAATATACTACTACAAAACATGAAGGATTAGCAATGGTGTATGCATTGCAGAAGTTTAGAGATTATTTGTTGGGCTCACACTTTAAGATGTATACAAATCATTCTGTGCTGAGATACCTAGTCAATAAGCCAGTGTTGGGGGGGGGAAGAATATGGAGATGGATATTATTGTTTCAGGAATATGACTTTGAGGTAATTGTGAAACCAGGGAAATTTAATTCAGGACCTAATCACTTATCGCACATACTATGAGGGGAAGATGAAGAAAATTTGGATGATAGTCTTCCATATGCACAATTATTTGTAGTAAACATGGTTGATGAATATTTTGCAGATATAGTCCATTTCTTTAGCACATGAGTAGTCACACCTGATTTTACAGTTGCGCAGAAGAAGCAATTAGTAGTGAATGCAACATATTATCAACTAATAGCCAAAACTTTGTACAAGTTAGGCACAAATGGCATTCTGCAACAACGTGTATTGAAGCATGAAATCCATATGATATTGTCAAAGGCACATGAAGGGGTTGCAGGAAGCCATTAAGAAAAATAAGTGTCATCTCATCAAATTTTGTGTGCAGGACTATGGTGGCCCACCCTTCATAAGGATGCGAAATAATTTTGTCAAACCTGTGATGTCTATCAAAGACTTGGGAAGCCTTCCAGGAGAGATGAGATGTTGTTAGTACCACACGTGAAATTACAATATTTTGATAAATGGACCATTGATTTTGTTGTACCGATTAATCCACCAACAAAGAGGTTAGGATCCAGATACATCATTACTGCAACATATTACTTGACCAGATGGGTTGAAGCAAAACCAACCAGAGATTGCAAATTGGAGACAAGGTTACAAATTTTGATGCCCCTACTTGATTTTTGTTTGAAACTTTGGTTACAAGGTTTGGATGCCCCATAATACTTATGAGTGATTAGGGAGCTCATTTTATGAATAAGACAATTACAACTTTGATAGAGGAGTTTCAGATTCATCATCAAAAGAGCACATTGTATCATCCTCAGGAAAATGGAACAATGGAAGCATTCAATAAGATCCTAGAGCATGCACTAATGAAGGTGTGTAATGTAAGTCAAGATGAATGGGACTTGAGGATTCCAACAGTGCTATGGGTATACTGTACTATGATTTAGAAACTGATAGGGCAAACACCATTCATATTAGTGTTTTCCAGGAAGCAGTTATGCCTATGGAATTCATTTTGTCGAGTCTGCGCATTTCCGCGTTGACAGAGATTACAGATTCTGGCACAGTAGAGAAGAGACCGTAAAAGCTAGTAGAATTGGAAGAAGACTGTTTTTTCACTGGATTTCATCAGTAAGTTCATAAAGCACTTGATAAATCCTAGCATGACCGACACATTAAACAGAAGAAGTTCCATACAAGAGACTTAGTTTTTCTTTATGACATCAAGTTTTTACAACACCCTGCAAAGTTTCAAATGCATTGGATGGGTCCATATGTGATCAAATTAGTGACAAAAGTAGGTGTTGTCTAGTTGGAAAAACTGAATGGGGAAGTTGTGGAAGGACTGGTTAATGGTAGTTGACTGAAAATGTATAGGAACAATCGTGCTTCCACGTACTAGTCTGAGTGCGCAGTATGTGTACCACAATATCTGTATTATAGTTTATTATAGAAGAAAACGAAAAGGAAAAGAAGAAATGTAATAAAATAATTTTAGTTAAGAGACACAAGGTTGAAGTTATGCATAATTTATTGTTCAAACTAAGTAAGGAGAAAAAACAGAAAAAGAAGAACAATAAGGAGAAGGAAATGGAACAGGAGAAACATAGAAGACAATATTGTGCCCTAGAGAGAAGAGGAAAGAGCATTCCAAGGGGAAACTAACACACCAATGGAAGAAAAGGAAATCATTCAAAGAAGTGGCTACCCATGCCCTAACAAAAGATGACTTAGAAAATATAGGTGAGAAAGTAAAGGAAGTGGCAGACAAAGCATTTCAGTGTGTGGCGCAGAAATAAGAAGAGATACAAACATATGTGCAGGAGCAGATAGCTTCATTGTGTAATATTTTGGAAGAATCCAAGATAACACCAAAGAAAAGGACAGAGGAAGAACTAAAAAAGAGTACAACAATTATTATAGAAGAAATACTGACGATCTCTCACCCATCAAAAGCATTAGGAGAGCACAAAGTAATGAAGTTATCAACATGAGTATTAGAATTCTCTTCGACAGAGATGCAGGAGGAAGCATTCCAAGTGAGAGAGGAACTTATAGCTACAAAAGTGATTGTGAAGAAGGAAACACAAGAGAATGTAGAGAAGTTGAAGACCCACATTACTGCAGAGACAATAGAGGAAATTTTGTAGCAGAAAACCCAAGTAAAGAAAAAGGTCGCGAATGCAAGAGAAACATTCCAGAAGTTCATGGAGACGTGGAAAAAGGCCTGAAGTGGCTCGGGACGAGGCATAGGTGAGTGTTGGCGGCCTGTTGGAGAAGGAAATTTTGGGACCAAGTTCGGTAATGGTGCAGGAGAAAAACACGTGACAAATTGACTAAGGAGAAACACACACAGAATAAAGGAAGACAATTAGTGCATTTTCAAGAGTAGCAAGTGTGAAAGGAGGAAGTTAGTTAGAATTAGTTAGACATTTTCCCACATTGTAATGGACTAAGCCATAATGTCAATGTATAAATATGTATGGGTTTTGGGTAGAAAAAAAGTTTGTAAGGTTAGAGAGAGAGAGAGAGAGAGAGAGAGAGAGAGAGAGAGAGAGAGTTATGAACTTATGAGTTGAGAAAATATAGTTTTGAAGTTTGGGAAGTAACTGTAAGTCGAATATTAGCTAAATTGAAGATCATTTTAGAGTTAAGTGTGCATTGTGTGTGCAAACAGTAAGGGCATGTTGGCTTATAACTAAGAAATCTTGTATGAGTGCAACACACACCTTTTTTAAGGAGTGATTCAAAATAATAAAATAAGAAGCTTGTCGCTGTGGATGTAGCCCAGTTTGGGGTGAACCATGTTAATTATGGTGTCTTTGTGTTTTGTTGTGATGTGTTTGTTTATTGTTTTGGTTATTGTACGCACCTAGTGAATGAATGATTAATATGATGTTTTGTGTACATGATGAATGGTCTAATGAATGAATTTTAAGTATACTGGTAAGAATGAATTCCTCCCTTCCCTTCATGATTGCAAAAACCTGGTTCCTGTAGTTCTCATAGGTACCTCAGGTGAAACTTCACCAGCTTGTGGGTGATGCTGAAAGGGCCAGTATCTTTAGGGTTTTGTTGGTGATTTAATGTTTAACCCTAGGTCTTCCCACTACRTACGAACAAAGAACCCGATTGCACGAATTTGTTCCATATTTTGTTTATGATGCCAATCTAGTCTTGAGATATTTTGGATTTTAGAGAAATGGGGATACATAGATAGAAGAAAGAGGACCAACTCTCTSCAAGAGTGAACTGAAAAAATATGGATATTGATTTCATTACTTGCATCCAGGTGTTTCAACCATATATTTGACACTTCCTGTGATTGATGAATCCCCCCGATGCATCCAAAAGAGAGTCCAAGACCTACTTGAATCTCGTGGTGATGGAAATGGAGGCTACACCCACAAACAACATGTCATCGAAAAAATGTGAGGGGTTAACACTTTTGACCCCATGAACAATCTGAATTCGAGACAAATTACATGTAACCCTTTCATATACCAACATCAAAAGGGAGCTTAATAATGAAGAAAACTATTGGGCCAAGGTGGCATCATCATTGAGTCTAGGTTCCATCATTGAAAATGGGGTTCCAAGAACTACCTATCTACCGTAATCACTCAATGGCACTCAACCCAATTCGTAATAAATTCACATCAACAATTGGAGGATATGTAGGGATGAATGGAATATGGCCTCTGTAGCTCCCACATTTGAAAATTCAATTTAGGCCTGTGGAAATTAAATTCCCTCCTTTGCGATCTTCGTCAATATATGAGACAATGTACCATTGGTGGTATACCTGGTTCTTATCTCCTTGTGGTTTTCCTTGGTTTTTGAGGGTGATAAATTTGGATTATGAGTCTATTAGGGTTCTAAGAGAGGAGGTTCTACACTAGAGCATCGACTCTGAACACTGACATTCAAGGGAGGCGGACTCTAAATGCAACATCTTCTTAATACGGGTAATTTCCTAAAATGTTTGGCGATATTTTCGTAAAAATATTCAAATTTCTAAGGATTTTATTTCTCTAAAATTTTGCCCTTTTTTAAGGTAAAATAATTTTATTCTATGAAATTTGGGCGATCATTTTTAGAAAAAATGGAAATTGGTGAATCGTTTTTTGGGAAAAACCATGGAAAATTATCCCATTGGAAAAATTTAGCCCCTAACATTTTCCCTATCCCTGGTTCCTCAATTTGTGTTCTCAATTCTCGTTTCTCTGGAGAAATTGCATGTTTTAGGAAGGCATGGTGGGAATAGAGACTAATTAATTTTGTTAGTATGTTAAGGGGTTGTAAATTGACATTGTTGTCGGGGATAAGTTTAGCTTTGTTTTAGTATTATTGTGAAATGAATCCCTCTTATTGTCAAGGACAATTTAGAGTTAAAGCAAGTTCAAATAATTTTGTGTAGGCATGAAGAAATCACTTAGGAAAACAACAAAGCACTTATGTTAATTTCCTAAAAAATCATAGTTTTGGAGCATGCCAACGCCATGTAAAATGAAAATATAATGACTCTCATTCTCCTTCAGAAGAAATAGATCGACTCCTTGGAAGTGGAATGCAACAAACTTCTCTCATTGGTTGCATCCTAGAGGCTGAAATTTATCTCTCTTACTTCCAATAATTTAGGCTTTGGAAAGTCTCTTCCAATAGGAATGAGGGAGGAAGAGACAGTAGTTCAAAACATCCTTTGGATATCAAGGAACCAAGTCCCCCTCACTCAGGAGAGGGGAAATTATCTAGATTTAGGAGCAGAACGATCTGATTAACAAAGTGAATACAATAAACACAGAGGTATGAATAATAACAGAAATATCTAGTGAACAATATCTTCTATTAAATAATGAAATAAGTTGAAACTGTAAAACTACAGAATTGAAACACTTTCTTGAATGGTGGTAGCTATCTCTGAGAAGAGATGTGGCTGTTACACACATCCGTCTGAGCATAATGGATTACAATGAGGCTCCAAAGGCCTTTTTGTTATTACTCATAAATTCCAAAACCCTTGACATCCAAAAACCTAACCCTATAAGGTGAAATGCCAAAATTCATGTGGGCCCTATCGGTAATTTGGTGTAATTTGGTACCTCAACTTCCTAGGGTTGTAAGTTTTTCCATTGGAAATTTCTTTCAGAGAGCTACACATTTCGCTATCAAACTCTAATTATGTTTACAGTTTGACTGTGGCGAGCCAAAAAAACAATGTTTAGGGCCCCAAAACGACCCTGAAAGTACAACAAGATGTGCTGACATGAAAAAAAAAACTAATCCAGTTGGATTAGGTGAGAGGCCACCCATATCCACCTGGAGGATGTGTGGGGATTCAGACAGCCCCAAAAGTGTAGAACCCACAATTACAAAGAAGTATAGAATAACGTGCTAAACAAAAATGGACACGAGGAGCCAGTTGGAATAGGTGGGTAGCCGCCAATATCCACCTGGATCAGTCCTGCCCCCTTAGGAATAAATGGTCGCCATTGCRTTGAGTTCCCCCATAAAGTGAGGAAATTTCTKTTGGATTTGGCSCCGGGTGAGCCACTTTCCTTGGTGTAGGAGTTTCCCTACCTTGACAACCCAATAAAGATGGATCCTTTGTTGGCGAGTGCCCTTGACCTGTGTGTCCACTATCTTATCAGTGGATGCTTGTTATATGCAGTCAGGGTTGATCTTTGACTGTGTCAAATGTTATGCAATCTCATAGGTGTTTAATAATGGCGGAAAATATGGTCGAAGGAGGTCCACATTGAATAATGGATGCAGGCCAAGGAAGGTTGGAGTGTTGAGCTCAAAATCATTACTACCCACAACCTTGGTGATAGTGTAAGTCCCATAACGAAGTGGGGGAAGATTCGGATGGGGCTCGGTGAGATGCTCCTTCTGAAAATGTAACCAGACTTTGTCACCAACTTGAAACTAGTGTGGTACCCTGTGTTGATTATGGCGCTGCTTGTACTTAGCATTGGATTTATGAAAAATTTGTTGGACCTGTTGGAAGATGTGCTGAATATGCTCAATGAATCTGGTGGATTTGTCGATCATGGACTGATTAGGGGAAGATATGTCTATGTGGTGGCAAGAGGAAGGGCAACATCAATGGGTCCCAAGGGTTGGAATCCTAGACCCACCTGAAATGAGCTATGGCTGATGGAACTTTGGAGAGCCTTGTTGTAACTGTGTTAGACATATGGGAGACTCTCATCCCATGTACATGGATTCTTAGAATTGTACATGCATAGGATGTGCACAATCATCTGATTGACGACCTCTGTTTGGCCATCGGTTTGGGGGTGGAAAGTAGTGGATTTTGTGATCTTGGTGTCCAACAGAGACTAGAGACTTGAACAAAATGTGTTGAGGAACCTGTTGTCTCGGTCGAAGATGATGGTATGTGGTATCCCAAATTGGACCCACACTCATTGAAGGAAGATCTTGGTAGTATCTTCCATTGTGAAATTCTTATTACAGGCTGTGAGGATGACCATCTTTGAAAACTGATCAACGACCACAAACACACAGTCATTTCCTTGCTTGGTGGAAAACAAGCCAGACATGTAATCCATTGATATGGATCATCAAGGCTTCTTGGGAATAGGAAGAGGGGTGTATAAGCCTTGCTTCTTGATGGCTGGCTTGGAAATGGAACAGGCAGTGCAAGATCTGATATACTTGCTAACGTCCTGTTGATGTTTTGGCCAATAAAAATGTTTCTGAAGAATGACCACAATTTTTTCTATGCCAAAATGTCCTGCCACCTGACTGTAGTGGGTTTCCCAAATCAGCTTTGCACGCTCGCTTGTAGGAACACAGAGATGGCCCAGGTGGCATAAGAGTCCGTCCTAAATTTGAAAATTGGTGTCAGCTGTGCATGTACCCAAGAGATCATAGGTGGTGTCGAAGTCCGAATATTGCCGATAAAGTTGGGTCCACTCATATGCTTCATGTCCACAGGAATGGAGCATAGTGGTGAGTGTAGCCACATGAGGCCGACTGAGGCAATAAACGACACGATTGGAGATACATGTATTATACTTGATATTGAGATGGAACTGTTGCATGTAGGTGGGCCACTTCTAATGGCGGTCATTTTGCAATTTCCCCTGTGTATGTACGAATTGCAAAGGCTTGTGATCAGTGTGTATGATCGTCTCTTTCCCTAGAATGTAATGTTTCCATTGACGACAAGCTTGTACAATGGAATATATTTCCTTGTCATAGGTGGGGTATTTCCGGAAAGCATCGAAGAGTGTCTCAATATGGTATGCCACCGGATGCTCGTGTTGAGTGAGAAATGCGCCCAAAGCATAGTCAGATGCATCAGTCTCAATCTCAAATGGTTTATGTATATCAGGAAAGGAGAGTACTGGAGCTGAGCACAAGCGATGCTTTAGATCATCGAATGCTCATTTTTTCTCCTTCCCCCAAACAAACTTGGCCCTATCACCGTCCTTGGTCACCTGACTGAGGGCCCATGTGTTGATGGGCGTAAGTGACACACCGTCAACTGGAAGGTAAAATATGGACCAGGGTTGTCTAAATAACCCAAGCCATTTGGAATGAAATGACCCAACGGGTTTAATGGCTCCGTTGGCCAACTAAAGTCCTAAAAATAACAAAAGAAAAGAAACTAATCTATAAAGGTATGATACTAATAATATAAGTTTAATAATTACAAATGTTCAAATGGAAACACAAATATGTGCATAAGATTATAAACAGTTTATGTACAGTGTACAATATTTACTTGACATTTTGTGAAACAAATGTTTTTGAAATTGTTTATAAAATAGATAAAGAAAGCACATACATTTTTTTGTTTTCTTTTGAATACTTAAAAGTCTAAAACTAATAAATGCTAATCAAATTGAAATAAGAATAGATAATCAGTCAAAGCTAATTCAAGTTGTTCTTATTTCATTAACAAATAATTTAACTAAATAACAAGTAAACTAACCTGTAACTAATCAAATAAACTAAATTTATCTTCATGTGCAATTCAAGCTCCTGATTGTCCTGCGTATGAGGGAAACCTATAACAAAACAATGCTAATACTCCTAGAACAAACTCAAACATGCATTGGAACAAGAATATAACACCATAATGATAAATATACAGATATGATGACCTTATGATAATCAATACTTATAAAGAGAGGAAACTCAATTCAAAGCATTAATGTAATCCATCATTTAATATCTAGAATAAATCGACAATAATTAAATGGAAGATTGATCATAGATGTAAAAGGGAACAACAAATTACAAACATCATCAAAATAATTAATAATATGAAATACCATACGATAATTGGACTAAAGTTGTATCAATTGTAATAACATTTCATAATATGGAGGCAAAAACATAATGGGGTAAGCGTCACATAGGTCTAAAGCCAAATGGTGAGGAACTTCTCCACATCAGTATTCAAAATCATATGTCCATAATGTATCCCAACAAAGATATATTCACTACTAAGAGTGACCAATATTTAAATGAGATTAGGATTCACATACTCTTATCATGCAAGATAGAGTGCAATCCACAAAAAATAGATAATATTACAAAAATAGTAAAACTAGAAACCACTCATGTATGAGTTGGTTTGTCAAAATAATAACAAAATTTTATCAACATAAAATAAAGAAACTAATGAATAATAGAGCGTATGATCCAAGATGCTTTCTCCATGTAATCAACATCATAATCATCAATTTCCTATAGATAGAAGAACAAATTTGATATTAAAAAAATAATGCCAACTAATATTCAGAAATAGACTGGCTACAAAATCATAGATTCTGTAACTAGTCTTACTATAAATAAAGGAAATCAAAATTAAATTTTCCTATTTTAATTTTTTATAAAAGAATGAAATAAAATTAAACAAAATAATTTTTACCACTAGAAATTGGCAAATGAAGGATCACACAGTTCCGAACTTATAATGGCTTTGAAGTTGGTTGTATTTTTTATGATTATATTACCAGATCTCTTGGGTCTTTTAATTGCCCACTCTGTACATGCTTTCAACTCTTATTTTTCTTGTTCAAGTAAAGAATTGCGAGCTACAAAATGTTTTACTTTTGCCTGCAACAACGGAATGTCTCTGTAATAACGTTCCATCCAATCTAAGCAAGTGTCACAATGCATTGGTTCTACAACAGACCGATGTGGAATGTATTCAACAACGAGTATTTCCTTTTCTCTATGGTTTGTTTCAAGTCATGGATAATGTCAGCAAAACCTTCTTTGCCTTTGAGACATGGAGGTAACATAGAGACAAAGTCATACTATTCAAATTGACCAGTAGTTTCGTTCCCGAGACATTGGTTGTCCGTATCTTCCTGAGCAAGGAAATCATTTATCTCTTGATCTGAACAATGATCATTGACCTTGATCCTAGAGATCAAGAGCAAATTATCCTTTTTTCGATTCCTTAAACTCCTAGATATCAATCGAATAGACCTCTTATTCATAAAATTCAAATCTAAGCTTTGATTTTTCTTACCCTTACAATTTTTCCTTACAATAGGTTTATCATTATGGTTCTGATTAGGTTCATTCGCAAGCACAGGGGAATAGTTTCCTTTTAATTCGACCACTACCTGTTCCAACAATTTTCTGGGTGAAAACATACATCGTGATTTCTTAACCACGAGGGTTTTCAAAGCAATAGACAATGATTCATTAATTTCACATCCATCAAGTGAATTGAAACCTTAACTTTCGATCACGGGACTATCAAAACTAGGATTTACATTTAAAGGCAGGTTCACTGTATTGTCGGCTTGGGAAAAACCATTTCGGCTCTGAAACTCTCCCAATTGTCCCTGATTTGTGATAGGTGTGATAGCAATAGGATTTTAATGAGCCCGTGATGAAAAATAATCGACAGAGAGTTCATGCTTTGTCTCTTATAGCGTTTTGACATTTTATATAGGCTCATTAACAAGTAGAACGACATGTTCAAATCAAACCCTATGAATAACATGAGCAGTCGGATGTGGTATAAAAATACCAAACCATACCAACCTTCACATGTGATAAACTATTTCAAAATTAAAATCAGGTCGTGCCAGCGGGGTTTCAAGAGGTTAATGGGAATACCTTTAGGGAAACAGGTAGACTCGTGAGAGACCATGAACAAGATCCATGGAACATCCTCTATTTTTTCATTTTTAAACCACTTTTCACCTTCCTACGGGAGTCTTGTCACCCAGGCTACAAAGTCCTCTGTGACCTCCAATTGGACATACCTGACTTGGCTCTAAACCCATCGAATGTCTGTGAAAATGCATGTGCGACCACAATATTGTAACCTTCAAATTTTCTGAGGAAGATATCCCAACCGTGATCCTTCAAATCATCTATGGCGTCATCATGGGAAAGAAGAGATTGACAACTATTCGTCTCGATTCGAACCACAGGGGCCATGGACACTGTGCAATAGACACAAAAGATATCACAGGAGCTAGGTTTTGGCTTCCAATAAACGAGTAGCAGAGAGAGGTTTGTGCAAACTAAAATGGCCCGAAAACTAGGAATTTTGGAGACTACCATGTTGCGATAACTTAAGTTTAGAGATACAGGGAATTGAAGGGTGCACAGATCTTAGATCCATTACACATAATGAGTATCAAACCCTTGATTACCATCGAGTTCCAATTCGAATAATGAATTGTTTCATTAATGCATAGGACAATAGGGTGAGGTGTAGTCATGGGTACATCAGACTTGTACCAAGTGATATGAGAGTTGATATGACTATTGAGAGA
Organism: Picea sitchensis; assembly: GCA_010110895.2. Lineage (NCBI taxonomy): Eukaryota > Viridiplantae > Streptophyta > Pinopsida > Pinales > Pinaceae > Picea > Picea sitchensis. The sequence continues at coordinate 80,540 of SNQJ01S0031578.1, read as the reverse complement.
ATGAAACCCATATTGAAAGTTAATCCTATGTTTTGCGCAGTCATACACTTCAAAAATAAAACTAACCGATCAACCATAGAACCGATTAAGTCATGATACCCATAATACATAAAAGTTGTGGTGGTGATTTGATCAATGAGTTTATGAAACTTGAATTTTAGCTACATATGGGTGCCTTCAAAGTGAAATTTCTTAGGTAGAAAATATAACTACAAAATCATTACTCAAACCAAGTTTTTATTTAAATTCATGCTTACAGTCAAGAATTTCAAAACAAAACAAACGAAAATTTAAATGAAACACTCATAAGATAAGTTTAATTCAATAATCACCTCGAAGATCAGAAACATAAGTGTTTATAAATGTAAGGAGGTGGTAGCTACAGAAAGATATAATCTGTTTATGGTGATTTTAATTGTGATAAAAATCAACATGATTGTTGGCTACCAATAATGGTGACATACTGGGCAACGCAGTTATCTCTGCATCACCAGAAAATTTATGTCAGAGGCTCAGATGAAATAAATTTTTAGAAACAATTAACAACATGTCAAGCATTCCAATCATAACTCAGAAAATAACGCAGTTTAGCATCAGATGTATTTCTGTTTAAAAAAAATGTAATATGGTATCTAATTTAGATTACGGGTATAACGATGTTTATGAAATTGACTTCGATACTATTGATAGGGCCACTGCTGCCAGCAGGCATCCATAGCCTTGGTAGGGATATCATTTAACCCACTCTAGTATCTTTATCCTATCCAAGAGACGTCCATTCATGATAAATAACATCTTCACACTTGATCAAATTAAAAGACATACCTGAGGATCTTCTTAAACCCAACATTGGTTCGCTGTCAACAGGCCTGTTCAATACCCCGACAAAGTTGCCTTGGTATCATGTGTGCATTTATCTGCTACCATCAGACCTTTTCAGTGTCTCGACGAGTTTACAAACACTTCCCACACATTACAGTTCTTTCAACCCTCTAGAATTTGTTTATAATTTC